>CALYDF020000960.1:0-18262 GCA_944474145.2 Dicrocoelium dendriticum | reverse complement strand
GCTGAACTTCGATCATTTTTCTGATGAGTTCGCATTTGTCTCCGCCTTTTACCTCACGCCACAACAGTATTTGTGCATTTCCATTAAAGATTACACAAGCGGAAATATTGGATTTGACGTCCGAAGAATGGACAAACCACGTATCGCGTATTCGGCGTCTGTAATCTCTGTGTGCATGCAAATTTCTGTTACGAATATGAAGTCCCTGATGTTTGCTGCGTAACGTAACCACATTAAAGCATGCTTGTTCAGGAGAACTTGTGTGTTGGTGAACATGCAGGAAATTTTCTCTGTTGTTAGCAGTGAGCGGGCGATCTGTGTTTTGGATGTTTTGGGCTGACTAGCTGAACAACTTTGGCGTGGTGCCACCTTGATGGTTCCGGTTAATCCCGTTCAAGCGTATAATTCGGCCACAGTGTTCTAGGACTTGGTAGGTTTTCGCCTAACAAGTGTCCTCCCTAAAATAGCCACAAAGATCCTTTTAACGACACAGCGACGTGGCGGTTGTGACACGCCACTAAATAAAGTCACTGCCTCTTCCGCTTTCGGCGCATCCTCACATCACGAACGTCATCCAGTTCGAAGAGTACCTATAATCCCCCAAAAGATGGCGAACACAGCAAACAAATTCAACAATTCATTCACAAATCAAAAGTTCACTCACCATGCTCACTGACACATTCCCTTACATATATACAGACACAAAATCAAGTATGTTACTGGTTAATTTGTATTTTTTACAAATACCGACCATACCTTTTGTAGTATCATGGTCATGCCCTCGAAGGCGTGCCCCATACATCCCGGAATAAAATATTTACGTAATAATTTGATTGTGCAGACCGATGAAAGTCTGCCAATAATCGTACGTTGGTGTCGTAGTGAGAAACTCATTTTGTAGGAAGGCGGAAGTCAACGACTACTTGGGAACCGGAAAGAAAACAAATCGGGATAGTGGAGAATTACCAACTAGCGTACTGGATGAGAGGAGACGAGGTATTGCGGCCATGCGGATCGAGCCGAGAGCGCATCAACAACGAAGTCTGGTAACGGACCTGGGCCCAAAACAACGGAGGGGAAAGTTGTCGTGAACGCAGTGAAGCGGACCAATATGCCGCTAGCAAAGCTCATACGACTGAACCCAGACCGTGTGATGCGGCTATGGGAGAGCACACCGCATCTAAGATCAAAAACACAACTTAGCGGTACATTTCTCGACATGCGAGACACAGCCAGAATACGAGCCTGATCAATCAGTACAACAAAGTCGGATAGTGGAGAGATAGCGTTTTCAAGATCAGTTGTGTTCATAATGAAATGTTTGGGGTGCTCAATCATTTAAAAGTAGTGAAATATTGCGACGTGGAGAGTAGGAATGAAAGTTGGTGTAGCCTTCAGTTCAAGTAAAGTAATAGGAAGCTGCATCGAACCTTTCTCCAAAGACCTGCTTCCACACTTCACTTACCCATCTCATCTGACCATGTGCTGTGTTGGCTTAAAGCAAGTAGCCAATGAGTTATTCACTCGTTTCTTTAACTACTTCTCGTTTGTTGTCACGTGTAATTTTCTCATCATCATGGTGACACATTATACCTAAATATGTATCTATTTATGTGGAGGCCTGTGTTCTATGTTAACCTCTCCCCATCATACAGCTAGCATTTAGCTGCGTCGAGTCGAGCACTTTTAATGTTTGCCAATGAGTTCGTGACAACTCGCATTGCATAAAGTGTACCACTATTTCGGAAGCTGTTATGCATCACCTCGGGAGATCGGCTCAATCGTGGCCAAAAGTGGTAGGAGAGAGATAAAGAAGTAGAAAAGCGATGCAGGAACAGTAATGAGAAGATGATGGACTATTGTCCGACATTGTCCGATTCAGATTGTACAAAGTATCACTAGAAAGACAAACTCTCATAAATGTATAAGCTTTTTTAAAGGAATTTAAGTAGAATGGTGCAAGCTCAAAATATTGGGCAGTCAAGGATGCGAAATCAATCAGTATGCCCCTGAGAAATGTTGTAGGTATGCAAGATATTGTCTCCAGGGGGCAGAGAAGACTGTATGCGGTGTAAAGCAAGTTTAGTGTCGTCCAAACATTTTAACTGCGTTCGGTAAGAAGTAACGTTTGTCTTGAAAATGGTAACCGTTCAAAGTGATCGCAAGCATGGTTGATCTCAGTAGGTTTTCGGATAATTTCATCAGATGAATTCAGCCAAAAGTGAAGACAATATCTATATTGTTTTTGCGGAGTACGGTGAGCTGCAGGGCGTACCTAAGGGGTGGGATCTGGGAAAAACCAAACGATGGTTAGTATTGCAGAAGGAATGTGAAGTAATTTGCTCGATAGGAACTCTAGGATATATTTCCGCTTTGGTAAGAGTAAACATCATGGTACTCAGAACAGTCTTTACTTTTAAAAAGCGCTTATATCTACCAATAGACAAGGGAAGAGCAGCAAGGTGTGATAAAGGATAAAGAACATGTGCCCAGCTATTGAGATTACAACCAGTTTGCACCTGTTTCGTACAGTGATTCATTTGTCATGATAGGTCGCAGTATACCAATCGCTGTTTCTACGCTTAGCGATGAATGTATAGCGTGTCGGAAGTTTATCCCTGACTGGATTTCATGTATCTCAGCTGGAAGTCTGTTCCATAGTATGGAGTACGGGTTAAAGAAAACGTTATCGGGCAGTTTTGTTTGTGACGTTTGCACTATTAGTTGTTGTTGTTGCTGTTATTTTGAGTGCGATAATTGGACAACTCTACACGTTGTACCGCTGGGCTTGAATACTTATTTTTGTGTACTTTTATCAAAGAATACGAGGAGGTTAAATTTCATTCTTCTCAGCCACAGTGGATCAAGTTTTCAGGCAATACAATGATCCCCATGAAAAAGGGTGGTGGAATAGCGTTGTAGATGCTTAGTGGATTATCGTCGTACACATTCCAATGTAATACGATGACTCACGCTAGAATTACAGTTAATGATGTAGCGATAGTCAAGTAGTACTGAATGCTGAATATTGTATTATAGAGCAATTAGAAAGGAATTATGTATAACTGTTTCGAAATATGGTGAAAGACGTTATAAAAATGGTCAGCCGTGAATATCGTTATATTTCTCATATAACATTTAAAATAGCTGACTCACGGTATTACAGGACTCACAAATGTGACAAGTCACCTTAAGTGTGAAATTGTTCTCTGACTCGAATAGTGGTAAAATATAAATGTAATCTTTTGCACTGCAGCACAGATGTTGCCTCATCACATGTTCAGACAAACTGTTCCAAATATTTACCACTCTCCGATCAAAGCATAGTGGGTGGGGAACACGTTTCACATCCGGCACGACAAATTTGTATCTGTCCGTCTGTGCAGCGTGGGCCTCGTAAGTGCAGCATTAGCCACAGCATGAGAAAGTCACCGAGATATATAATGCGGTAGGTCATAAAGTCGACCAGCAGCCAACGGTAGGACAAGGTGCGGAGTCCTATGTTCTCGCACATGCCGTCATATCTCAAACAAAGTAAACTCGGGATGAGCCTGGCAGTAACGTGTTGGACCAGTTCGAGATTTTGCGCCTCTTCTAGAGTAATGTGAAAGTAAGCGTTCGAATCGTACTTTAGCATTGGTTTAATGATGGAAAAGAACAGGCGAGTAGCAACCTCTTCAGACCATGTGCCAAAGTTACGTTTGAGCGCCCAAAGCATGCGCAGTCCGTACCTCTGCGCATGCAGAGTTCCGCACACATTGCACGATCACCTCCGTCAGCAGCTGGGCAACAACAATTGACCCCTACAGATACTGCAACTAACGCCGTTGCACGTAATAGTTCTTGCTGTAGCCTTGGCCTATCGTCCACGGAAGACAAGCCAGACACCCCCACTCGACAAACCTACGCTCACAAGGAACTACAGAACGAACAATTACTACGCAACCAAAAGGCAATGACAGTGATATGTTCAAACGTCCCAGAACCCACTAGCGAATCGTTAAAAGGTAGACAAACTGAGGAGCAAAACCGCTGGACTGAAATAACCTGCGCACTAGGACTGAAAGTTCTCCCAACTAGCCTTACACGCCTTTCACGAAATCCATCATCTCCACACTTAGGGGAACCTCGGTTACTGTGAGTAACGTTTGGCACCACGCGCGACCTGGAAGATGTTCTCTTAGCAAGCCACATGCTAGTGAACTCTTCTGTCAGTGCCCGCATTTTTCCTGACAGGCCATGGGCAGAAAGATAGAAGCGGAAATCTAGCCTTGGTTCGTCATGTCAAAATGAGATGAAGAAAGTGGTACTGGTTCATGGTGTACCAGAATTGAAGCATGACGATAGCAGTGAACGACAGAAGCACGACATCGAAGAATGGAGATACATCGCAGAACTATACGACATGCAGAATCTCGTGGCTTTTGATGTCACCCGTCTAATTGTTTCCACATACTACCAAGGTAGCGGGCCACGAATTTTGAAAGTTACCTTGGCTGCCCCCGAAATAGTATCAGTGGCAATCCAAGCATGACATGACAACAGGAAACTTGGGCCACCAGAAGTACGATTAATACCACTCCTTAAATCAGTACACACCTCAGATACAGAGGAGCCAGCCTCAAGTGTATCTATATAAAATCAGCCAACGCTGCAAACAATCGTTTCAGAAAACTTCAGCAGACCGCACTATTTGTGCCGGTCACTCACAGCTAACCGAGCTCCTGATGCGTCAACAAATACAATGCTGCTACACGAACCCTCAGGCGTTGTATTCGAAGCTCTCGGAACTGCGCCATCGACATGAAACAACAACTTGCGGCCT
This sequence comes from Dicrocoelium dendriticum, assembly GCA_944474145.2. Classification (NCBI taxonomy): domain Eukaryota; kingdom Metazoa; phylum Platyhelminthes; class Trematoda; order Plagiorchiida; family Dicrocoeliidae; genus Dicrocoelium; species Dicrocoelium dendriticum. The sequence continues at coordinate 13,437 of CALYDF020000960.1, read as the reverse complement.
CAAAGCAGTCACTGAAACTTGGCTCTCAAACGACATACTTGATCCAGAGATTGAACTCAGTAAGATGTCAGTCAATCGAAATGATCGTCCATCTCGCGGCGGCGCTGCTGCTCTCTACTATCCAGATTATTTGAAATGTAAGGCTCTTACCGAAAATTCCCTTGTTATTCCCGACGCACTATTTTGCCGACTGCATCTAGCAGGTCGAGATGTTGGTTCACAGAAGACGCGTGATGCTTATCTATAGACCTCCAAACTCATCAGCAGACAGCGATAAAATTCTGTTAAACGTCCTCCGCTATGCTGTTTCACAAAAGTACGCTCCCTAGCTTATAATGGGTGACTTTAATGTTCCTACGGTAGCATTAATGTCCTCTAATGGGCTGTCATTTAAATCGAAACTCCTCAAATTCATGGATATGGCAGTTTTGTATAACCATGTTCATCGACCAACCAGACATCGCGGTTCAAACAAGTCATCACTCCTGGACTTAATTCTGACTAATAAAGAGTTGATGCTTGAGTCAGTAGCATACGATCCTCCACTGGGCCGTAGCGACCATTCAGTGTTAACATTTGGTTATGTGTGTTATGCCAGTATTGTTGCTAAAGAAAGAGAGACTCAACGAACTATTACCGACTATAGTAAGCTGCGCAGCTTAGCAGCAACCGTTGACTGGGACCTACAGATGCACAGCTCAACGAATGACGCGTGGAATGAACTGAAAAATAAAATTAACTGGGTCATACAATCAGCATCGAAGGTTGTACCATTACGAGCTTCGCGCCGGACCAATACGTGGATCCGGAGCAGAACATGTAAATGGATCAACAGAAGAGATGAAATCTGGAGGCAACATTTGCTAAGCCCATGACATGGCCTGATTACAAAGTCATCGGAAACTACTGCACGTCACCCATTAGAGTCGATAAGTACGAATGGCAGGAGAATATGGTGCTGAAATTTACGAGTAACACCAAAATACCATAGAGATTTGTGAATGGCAGAAGAAAGGTTAAGCCCGGAATACCACTACTCAGGACAGCCAGTGGCCTAACAACTACTGCTGTGGATGCCGCGAACGCTTTACTCTTGCAGTTTGGCTCGGTGACTAAAATTATCATGGAATCTTCGCCCTATCAACTCCCAACAAATGTCGTTGGCTTATCCAGCGTCACCTTTAATCCGCAGCTGTTGCAGGCAAATTACAGTCTATTCGAGAGCACAGTGCCCCTGGAATCGACATGATCTGCCCAAAAGTACAAAAACCCTTGCTCCCACCATAGCAGCACCACTTGCAACCTTTTTCCAGAGTCTACGTAACTCCCTTACACTCCCATCTGAGTGGAAAAATGGCATTATCACTCCAATATATAAAGGAGGAACGCGCTGGGATCATGCTAACTACCGACCTATTACGTTCATTCCTGTTTTATCAGAAGTGATGATATCGGTAATCACAGATGAACTGACGCGATACATTGAAAGTCAACAGATGATTTCTAATGCCCAACATGGTTTCAGACGCAGACGATCTTCTCACCAATCTGCTGATTACTCGGGACTTATGGACCAGGGCGGCTGATGAAGGAGTGCCCATAGATGTGATATACCTGGATTTTTCTAAAGCATTCGACAGGGTCAATCACTTCTTTCTCCTTCAAAAGCTTGATGCCTACGGTATCAACGGTTCCCTGCTCACCTGGTTGGAATACTACTTACACGACAGAGCAATCAAGGTAAGGGTAGCCGACACCTATTCTGAAAGCCTTTACGTCTCCACTGGTGTACCACAAGGATCCGTCCTCGGCCCGCTACTATTTTTAGTCTACATTAATGACCTTCCAGCAGACATTCTATATCCGATGTAAATATTTGCAGTTGATGCTAAAACCTGGAGAGCAATTCGCTTAGCATCCGACCGTGTCTACCTCCAGAAAGATCTGACCCGGATTACCGAATGGGCAGAAAAGAACCAGCTCCCACTGAATCCTGAAAAGTGCTACCTGCTGAGGGGGCGCAGCAGTTTCGTCAACACATAACTTTCGGGGCAACACGTCCTGTAACACGTGAGTAGTGAACGCGACTTAGGTCTAATCGTACAAGAGAGTCTTGGAAATTCGCTCCAATGTTCGAAAGCAGCATGTGTGGCGAACTTGAACTTGAGATTTTAGAGGCGAGCTCTCGGCACTTTTGAGCGGCGGCTAGTACCATCGTCGATTAACTCCTACATTCGTCCTGATGTTGAATATGCAATTCAGGCTTGGTGTCCATGGTTAAAACGAGACATCCGTCTATTGGAACAGCCCCAAAGAAGAGCCACAAAGGCAACGCGTGGACTACCGGGTATAAGTTACGAACTGCGTCTTCGTGTACTCGGTGTGTTCTCATTAGAATACCGACGGCTTCACGGATATCTTACTCTCACATACCGGATACTAACTGAAAGCGAGCATCCATGCACATCACTGTTGACTCTAGCCCCTTACAAACAAAACCGAGGCAACCACCTGAAACTAATGACGCAACATTCCTGTCTGAATAGTAGCAAGTACTTTTTCTCACTTAGAATCTGTTATCAATGGAATGCATTACAAAATATGTGGTGAATGCACCAGACATGACGACATTCGAAAGACCCTTAGATATTCAGGTTAGTGATAAACCATAGACAACACTTTGCTAAAGTGCAATGAACAATGAACAATGATTTATGACGGGTAAAAAAGCAGGTGCTTGACATGTCCCGTAGGGTGGATAGCGTGATAAAAAAGATAGCGAAGAGATAATGGATTCTTCAGTTCGGACGCTTACAGATGTAACTGCATTTTCATACAAAGGGGGTTCGAAACGAGAATGTACGCACACAAGTCAACAAGAGGGTGATTATTGTTCATATCATAGGCGAGAAAAATCATAAAAAAACCATAGCAAGGAAAACGCTTACTTGTGTGCGATTATCGTCGGTCGACAGGATACAGAAATCCAGTGTCTATAGTAGCAGCGTTTATCAAATTTCGTGCAAGGCGTTTGGAGTGACTCGCTCTCGAGTAGGGTTATGGCACTATCCCCTGTCGGTTGTGCATTAGTGCCAGCATCTGGTGGTCATGAGCTATAGCACGTAGTGTAAATGTGACAGGGTATGGTCAAGGCGTATTTTGAAAAGGGATAGGGTGGGTGCATTAATTACATGTTCGGGGAGGGCGTTCCAAGGTTGTGCCACTCGAAGGGAAAAATAGTTTCCCCGACATTCCAGGCGGCTGTATTGCGTGACTAACTTAAACTGGTGACCTCTTAGCGAGGTGTTTTGACTGAGTATTAGAAGGGAATGGCATGGGTGGTTGGGGTCTCTTAGGATTAGGTACACCATTATGAGATCACCCCTTAGCCGCCGATAACGTCCACTGTAGATTTTAAGGGTCTTCATCCTGAGTAGGTAGGGGTGGCTGGTCAAACCTCTGACGCTCTTCGTTGCCCTACGCTGTGCAGTATCGAGCGCGGTGATATGGTGCTTGAGCCAGGATTGCCACGCTTGGATAGCGTATTCCGCGTGCGGCCTCACGTACGCGCTAAGCATTTTTGGAAAGATCGAAGGGTCAAACTTCCCGAAGGCTCTGCGAAGAAGGCCGAGGTATTGGTTTGCTTTCTTAGCTGCATTTTCAGTCTGCCTCGAACAACCGAGGTCATCTTGAACTACCACCCCGAGATCGCACTCGTGAGACGCCCGTTGTAGAATTTGTGGTCCTAGGCGGTAGTTGTGCATACTCTTGTGCCGTATACTGAGAATTTGCACTTGGTGACGTTGAAGTTCAGCATGATCTCGATGGACCATGTGTACGCTTTGTCCAGGTCCTCTTGTAACAATGTGTGATCCACCACTTCAACTATAGTGCGACATACCTTTAGGTCATCAGCAAATAGCAAGCAGTTAGAAGACAGCACACTCGCGAGATCATTTATGAAGACCAGGAACAGGCGGGGTCCAAGTACCGAGCCTTGAGGTACGCCGAACTGAACTTCGATGGATTCTGATAGGTTGCGCCTAACCCTAACATTCTGGTGACATTGTAGCATGAAGTCTCCTATCCAGACCAGAACAGGATCGCCGATTCCATATTTCTGGAGTTTGTGGAGGAGAATACGATGGTCTATGCGGTCGAATGCCTTTGAGACATCCAAGTAGGCCGCGTCGATTCCAACACCAGCGTCCACAGATTCCGTCCAGTTTGCTAATTTATGTTCCACGTTGGAACATTTTGATTTCAATTTTCTTTTGCCTATGCATCCTGTGGATCTTGTAAAGTTATGCTTTCTATTCCATCATACACCATTGAACCATTAATAGATGTCTATTCATCATCGCCGTCTAAGCGCCCACAAACTGTAGCGATGATTCGGTAAAGAACGACTTCTACCGCCAACTGATCCAGCTCCTTCGCCACAGAAGAAGTACGGACACTGTTGTGCTGTTGGGGTATCTGAACGCACAACTTTGAAAGTTGTCCACTGATGAAGTGCATCTGGGCGCTCAGCACGGTGTAGGCTCCGGTAATGATAACGGTGAGCAGTCACTTCATTTGTGTGAAGATGCCCGCTTATTTCTTGCGAGCACTAACGTCCGACGCAGCACCCGCCGGAGGGTGACTTGGTGCCCACCAGCCTCGAACCAGCCTTGGACGCAGATCGATCACATTGTAATCAGTTACCGCTGGAGAGGATGTATCCAGAACCGTCGCTCGATTTGAAGCACATGTGTGGACACCGATCATGCACTTGTACGTGCTGACATGCGGATGCGTTTTGGCGGACGCCCGCGACGACGCTGTGAGCGCATTGACACCAGCCAACTGACAAAGTCAGCTGTTCTGAATGCGTATCGAAGTAGGCTGACATGCTAGTTAAGTAATCGCTCACTGGAGACTATTGATGGTCACTGGCCACATGTTCACCAGATTTTACTGGCAGTAGGAAAATCCTCATGTGGTATGTCTAATAGCCAACATGGATATTGGGTCTCTTCGCAGTCTCTGGAACTTATCGATGCTCGCCGGCATATTCCAGCTGGAAGCGAACACAATGAAACTAGCAAAGAGCTCCGGGAAAAATCCGTGCTAGCCTGAAGAGAGACCGCGAATCCTGCTGGCCTCATCATGCATCATAGATGGAAGTGGCCGCTGCCCTTCGCAACCAACGTAAGTTATTCCGTCTGATACGGGAAACGGGCAGCAGGAGACCTGATGTTAGTGAAACTATACGTGACGAGAGTGGACAGCCTATCCACAGTTTGTCAAAACGTTTGGAGAGTTGGGCTGAGCATTTGAAAAGCAATTTAATCGGCTAGAATTGTTAGATTTTTCGCCGGTCAGTGATCGCCCTGCTCCATGGGCTCTCTATTTGGATCCACCCTCTCGCTCAGAAGTCAAACTTGAGATCGGACTGTTGAAGTTGAACAAAGCCGCGGGACCAGAGGACCTTCCTCCAGCCCACTGTAAATTCGGAGGCTCTGCTCTTGTTGAGGCTGTACATGAATTTCTAGTGAAACTGTGGGATCAGAAGGCTGTCCCAACCGACTGGAGCCGCTCCGCTATTGTTCACATCTTCAAAGGCGGCAAGCGTTCGGAATGCGGTAACCATAGAGGAATCAGTCTGCTCTCCATCGCCTCCAAATTGCTTGCCTCTGTCGTCCTTCACAGACTGACTGGAGCTCGTGGAAGCCAGATTCGTGAAGAGCAAGCCAAGTTTCGTCTAGGTCAGACAGATTAGCACTGGCTGTCAGCCGCTTCGGGCTTAGCTTTGCACCATCGAAATGCAAAGCGTTCCTCCAAGATTGGCAGGGATCGCCTCCTGCGCTGACCCTTGGTGGGGAGCAGCTAGAAGTCGTTCAGTAAATCAATTACCAGGGAAGTTGTATCAGCGCCCTCGGAATGGAAGACGAGATCACGAACCGTATAGCAAAAGCTCGAAGTACTTTTGCTAACCTACGCCACCTATGTCGGCGGCGCGACATCACTCTCGCCCTGAAGGGTAGAGTGTACAATGCAGCGGTACGTTCAACCCTACTGTACGGTTGCGAAGCCTGGCCTCTAAGACCGGCTGACATGAAGAGGCTAGTTAAGTTCGATCATCGGTGCCTTCGCAGTTTGGCTCCCATCTGGTGCGAACACCGCGTGAGTAACGAGCGTGTTCGACGCCTTGTTTACGGCACAGGAAAAGGAAATGAACCGCTCAGCACCGTCATTTCAGGCACCAGGCCCCGATTGATCGGCCACGTGTTGCGCATGCCAGCCCAGCGACTTCCACGACGTGCATTGTTTGCTCACCGGAGATGTGGATGGATGAAGAGGAGGGGTGGCCAAGGGATGACTTGCTCCAGAGGAATGAAGGCCTTCACTTCGGAGCTGGCCTCGCTTGGAGTGTCAAGGCTCCATGGTTGAGGTCCAGAATACGTTGAACACGTTTGGCTGGATACACTTGCTGACATGGCAAGGAGCCGACCTCAGTGGCGTTTTGCTGTGAGTTTCTTTTTCCCTTCCCATCCCTCTCACGATCTCATTTCGTAGCGTAAAACAAAATCTTTTGCTTTAGGCCTAGTAGTCTGCTGGTAGCTTACCGGAACAATGCCTATCCATTGCTGGTAGCTCAGTTGGCATGCAACTGTTGTATTTATTTTCCTTTTTCTTTTTGTATTGCAGCGCAGTAGCTGAGGTGATTCCCACTTCTAGCTGACGTGTATAATGTAATGTAATGGATGGCAACCTCGTCGGACCAAGTGCAGAAGCTACATTCCAGAGGCGGAAGCATGCGCAGTGCGTTTTGGTAAAGCCTATTCGTGTTTTCAACTAATTGCAACTCGCAGCGTGAGATTACCCTGAGATCTCTCATGGATGGCGATACGGGTAAGTGTTGGCTGGCCAGGTTGTAGACTCGGCCATTACCACCCTTTCCCAGTCTCATGAATACCGACTTGCCCGGGTTGGTCGGAAGGTTGATCTTTGCTGACCACATGGAGGGGCGGTCAAGGTGGACTTGAAGAGGTCACAGTAATTGAGCGCTCCAATTATCCTCCATACCTTAAGATCATCTGCAAACAACGAGCAAGATGAAGTAAGAAGCTTAGGCAAATCATTGGTGTGGATTAAAAACAAAGTGTGCTCAAGGACTGTGTCTTGTGGGAAGCCGCTGTTCAAGCGATGGCACTCGGTCAAGTGGTTGTCCATCTGCACACTTCAAGTACCAGCAACAAGGAAGTCCCTGATCCACTGGTGCAGTGAGCCACCAACACCGCACCTCCTCAGCTTTCGAAGGAGTATTTTATGGCTCAGCTTGTCAAACGCGTTACTGAAGTCGATGTAAATGATGTCAACCGACTTCCCTTGATTTAGCGCCTACAATCATTCGTGCTTCTAGAACTGCAGGTTTGTGATGCATAACCCACCTTCCATGAAACTGTGCTGTGCGGGAGTCAAGATATTATTCGACTCAAGATGCTGCAGACGACCACGCTTCACGACCTTCGCGAGAGTCTTAGCCAAAACCGTGGTCAGGCATATCGGCCGGTAGTTGTCCACGTTGCTCGGAACTCCGTCATTCGGATTCGGTTTTGGCACCGAGAATTTCCCGTCGCTCGGCAAGTAAACAGCGTCAGCGATCTGTTGAATACCTCAGTCCCTGCGGGCGAGTTAATGTCCGATAACGATCTGCGGATCATCAGATGGAGCCCATCAGGCCCGGCAGGCTTGGTACCGTCAAGGCCGGCAAGCGATTTGCGCACATCTTCAACGCTGCAATCCAAGCCGTTCACCTCGGTAGAGCCGATAAGCGTCGAACTCGGTATGGACGCCTGCATATCTGCAAAAGCGGAAGCGAAGTGTACCGCCGATGCGGAAGCACGCTCAGTGTTGGAAACTAGGGCCGTCCGTCCGAGCCCAGCAACACAGGTAAATTACCTGTTGGCCTCAGGTGTCACTTCACGTACATAATGATCCGCTTGGATCAGTTTTGCTGCGATTGCAAACTGTTCCTCGAAGCATTTGCGCTGTTGTAAGCATTGCATTGCCTTTTGTACACCTCATAACCTTCGGCAGAGCTAGATTACGCAAATTTATTCCATAACCGATGTGGCCATGGAGCCAGTTCGTCATACTCTTTGTTAAACCAGTGCGGCTTGACTGGTCCAGCTTTGTACACCTAAATGGTGCACAAATCGAGCGCATAAAGAATTCGCTCTCTCACTTTGACAGACCAACACGCTTCAACTGATGAATTCTCTGGTAGCGACCAGTCCATCAGACTCGCGGCTCGGGTGGGACTATTAATGTCCGACTTCAAGTATTTGAAGGTTGGCTCCAGCCGAGGAATAAACGTCAGTGGCAGCTCTAAGCTCGCCATGAGCATCGAGTGGTCACTACTTACCAGGGACTTTAGGACCTGTACATAACGTACAGGTTGATCGCAGCTGGTCAGCAACAGGCCCAGGCACGGTGTAGCCGTGCGCGCGATAATGCGTGTCGGCTGAATGATGTGCTTTGTTGTCACAGTTTCAAACATCCTCTCCGCAAACTTCGTCTCGACGTAGTAATGGCCGGAGAGAAGCTTGAGCTCGGGCCACCGCATTCTATGAAGTTTGAAATCGCCTATGACCACGAATTGCCAACGAGTTATGTGGTTGCGCATAGGAGGCAGCCAGTCCAACCTGCGGCTCAACGGACTGTGATACGAAACATCCACCAGGAGATCGCCACGTCTCAAGTGAATCGAACAACATAGCTGCTCACACAAGCCATCACAGTTATTGTAGGTTCTCACGAGTCTCCCTCACAAGGAAGACCTTATGTACAGCAGCATGCCATCGCGATCATTGATAGCCTATCACAGCGGAAGCAAGAACACCCGCTGACTTCAATTTCTTGGGCGATTATTTTGTACTTAACCAGGTTTCAGCTGGGCTCAATATTCCGAGAGGCGAGAAAGTGGCCAACTTCGTTACGTTTGTTCATTAGACTACAAACATCGTAAATGCTACATGCAGGCCGCGGTAGGAATAGTTGGGCGCGCGTGCAACATTAGCGACCTGTTTATCTGGATTCAGGTGGGAATCAGGGTGACAATTAGAAGATTTACAATGTAGCGAGTTGTTTCACCTACGTCAGTGGGCCGCTTTAATTCAATCAGGGCAGACTTGGGTTTTCCTCGGTCTGCTCGACACACATCTGAGAGCAAATGCATATTCAAACACTTAAGTCTATCGAGACGCCATAATACCAACCTCGGACCAGCTTCGTCTGCAAAAGTGAGCCTCATGGGTCAAACGTTTCCCTCAGTTTTCTTTCCCAGACGGATGATTTGCTTCAATTACAGCCCGTCTTCACCGACCTCGAGCATTCCATCAAGCAGACTATGCAGAAACTGGACACCGTGTTCATAGCGAACCTGAGGGTCCTAATCCAACGATTCAGGTGGGTTGAAGACCATCAACATGCGACGTCTAAGGTCACTGGACGCCATTTTCGGTTTCTTTGGCCTTTGTAGTTGCCAGAGGTCACATATTCGAGTTGCAGTGTCCGTCGAGGAACTAGTAGGTGGTAAAGGGTAGCTATTCGATGATCTAAGGATACACTCAGCGATGCCTGTGTCTCTGTCGTTTGCACAGAACTTATAGACCTGCGGGCCTGGGAACGCGTCGCTTTACTTGTCCGCTGATTGGGTTTCCCAGAGGACTTGGGCTGCAGTTTGCACTGGCATGCCTCACATATAATGTTGAAAGAAGCGTGTTGTATCTATCGGATAACGTGAAACGGGTCGACAGATACACTAATACACGAAACGTTCACCTTGCAAAACGCCACACGAAAAGGCGTTTGCGCGATGCCCAACGATCTTAGAACAATATTCACAGGAAAACGGTTAGAATATTTTAAAGCTTATCAGTGATCGTTCAGACGGATAATGAAAATTAAACAATCATAGGAAACAGGCACGGCTAGGACCCGTAGCAATGACAAATAGATTCGGAAACACAAATCATTAATCAAAAAGCTAGGGATAACCACGAATTTACGAATGTAAATAGCGAGGAAAACAAGAATAAGGAAGCCAAGCGAGGGCAGATAGAATAAAACGACAGAATAACAGTTCAAAACGGACAAAAATATACTTAGATAATCCACAAGCCTAAAGTAACACTGCTTTATACAATTGCACAAAAACGAGCAGACTACGAGAAATGGAACAAATCAGCCAGGGAAAAAATCGACTTATGAGAATGAAAATGATGACGATGCAGATAATGATAAACATGATGATGCGGAACTTCATAATGAATATAACGATGATGATGAAGACGACGGTGATGATGATGATGCTAATAATAACGAGGCTAATCAGGATGAGAATAATGAGGATGATGCTGCTTTATTTGAACAATGAACGATGAATTTATACGGGTTAAGCAGCGTTGCTTTACAAGTCCCGTTGGATAGTTGGTGGGGATATCAGTATATCAATAATGATGATAAGGATAGTAAAAAAGTTACTACCATGCATATGAAAATAAGGACTTATCGTTTGTTTCGCTGTAGTCCTGAGATCCTCTTAGCTTCACAGCACCCACAGTTAACAACAAATAATTCCATGGTAAACTCCAGGTGTAGGATGGGGACGTAGTGTTAAATAACAAAGTGTAACTTGATGAGTGCATCGTCCAACCGTCTTTTAAATACTGTTAGTGTCGATGCAGAGACGACCGATTCTGGGAGAGCATTCTACGGGTGACAGACGCGAATGGAAAAGAAATTTCTGCGGCACTCCAGACGACTGTATTGTTCTGCGAGTTTTAATGAGTGGCCCCTCAGGTTTCTATTGCTGCTGAGTTGCAGTAAAGGGCGGCATATATGATGTGGGTCTCGCAGAATCAAGTATGTCATAATCAGGTCGCCTCGTAGTCTGCGATAGCTTCCACTGAACAATCCTAGTCGTCGCAGCCTCTCCTGGTAGGACCGACTGCGCATTCCAGTTACGTTTTTAGATGCCCGGCGTTGTGGCTGCTCCAGTGCATTACGGTCGTGTTTCAGCCAGGGATGCCAGGCTTGAATTGCATATTCGACATGGGGGCGAACATACGCACTGAGCATTTGTCGAAAAATGGAGCTGTTTATTTGTCCAAACGCCCGCCTCAACAGCCCAACGTGTTGGTTCCCGGTCTTCGAGGCCTTTCCGGATTGCCTGGAGCAACCCAAGTCATCTTGAACCAGGACACCCAAGTCACGTTCGAGGGTTGAATGTTTTAGTATACTCGTTCCGAGTCGTTATGAGTAGTTGCTCTGATGTCGGAAAGAAAGCACCTTGCATTTACTGACGTTGAAATGCAATGAGTTCTGGGTCGACCATTGATACACTGTATGTAAGTTACTCTGAAGCACATGTTGGTTGCTGTTCGCTTGGATCCTGCGCCAGATCTTGATATCGTCGGCAAACCTTAGGAAGTTTGAAGCCATTCCCTGTGCAAGGTCCTTAACAAACACTAAAAACAAACGAGGACCTAGAACTGAGCCTTGCGGCACACCACACTCGACTTTTATGGGGTCTGACAAGGAGCTCCGAACTCTGACCACTAATTTCCGTCAAGTAGGAAGTTGGCAATCCAGATTAAAAGAGGGTCTCCGATACCGTACTGCTGGAGCTTGGATAGTAGTATCCGATGGTCTGGACGATCGAAATCCTTGGAAAAATCCAAGTAGACCACATCGACACCTTCTTCAGCGTCAGCTGCCTCGGTCCAACTACTGTGTGCAATTAGTAAATTAGTTGTACATGACCGCTGTCGACGGAAACCGTGCTGTTCAGGAGTGATGATATTGCAGTTTTCCAGATAGCACACCAGTGCATCGGCAACTATGGATTCCATGACCTTGGAGGGTATAGGAAGAAGGGTTACTGGGCGGTAGTTGGAGGGATCAGTTCTGCTTCTACCTTTGTGTATCGGGTTTATTATTCCAAGCACCCACATGGCGAGCACTTGGTTCTGGTCTTAACAGGGCTGAAAAACCGAGCTAACGTTCCTGCCAGTTGGTTTGCTGCTGCTCCTAATGCTTCAGGACGAATGGCGTCGACACCCGGCGAGCTGTGTTTGCGTAGAGAAGTCAGCTTTTTCAATACAGCATCTGCGGTAAAATTGATGTGGCTTAGTCCTGGTGAGCAGAATACAAAGCTTGGTAGATCTTTTGGTGGCAAGACTCCTTGAACCGTGGGGGCGTGTTGCATCTGCAGCGCGTTTGCAGTTTCCATAGACGTTCTTGTTGGGCCATCAGCCGTCTTGAGTGGAGGAAATCCTTGCCTCTCCTTTCGTAGGCTATTAACGTGCTTGTACAGCAGTTCGTGGTTAGCACTGAAGGTTTTTGCGATGTTCTGCTGATAGGCGGCTTTGTCTTCTCTTAACAGTTGAGTGCAGTGGTTAAGTTGTGCTACGTATTTGTTTTATCTTTCTGGTGCTGGAGCTTCTCTGTACACTCGCCATGCTGCGTTGCGTACTGCCATCCATTTTCGAGTTCTGCTCCCAAGGTACGAAACTGATTTATACTTATAGCAAATTTTTACCTCCGAAGCCTTTGCAATCAGCTGAGTGAATTTTTTGACGAACTCGAGCCAGGAGACTTCCGGGGGTTCTTCTTCGAGGAACGACCAAGTTGTGTCGCTGACGAACCGGGATAATCGATGGTAGTTTGTGATGGTTCCCACAGTCTCATCGTTCTCATACAGATATTTTGCATAACAAACGAAGTTGAAACAGATCACTGACAAATATTTTCGGAAACACAAAGAATTAAGCAAAACGCTGGGGAAAACCACGAATTTATGAATGTAAATAGGGAGGAAAAAAGAATAAGGAACCTCTGAGAGGGCAGATAGTATAAAGGGAAAGAATAAATTTTAAAAACAGAACAGATATAAATCAAGATAATCCACAAACCTAAGACCACGCTGTTTCATACAATTGCCGAAAAAAGTCAGAGCAGGCGAAAGAAAAAGGAAAAAATCGGCAGGGGAAAAGAGCCACTAATGTGAATGAAAATGATGACGATGCAGATAACGATGAAGATGATAACGCTGAAACTGACGGTGAATACAACCATGATGATGAATGATGACGATGATGATGATGATGATAAGGATGATGATGATGATGATGTTGATGATGGTGATGACGATGATGATGATCATGATCATGATCATGATGATGATGATGATTGTGATGATGGTGATGACGATGTTGCTGATGACTGATTATGATGATGATGATGATGATGAAGATGATGATGATGATGATTGATGATGATGATGATGATGATGCTTGATGCATGATGATGATGATAGATGATGATGATGATGTATGTGATGATGATGATGATGATGATGATGATGATGATGATGATGATGATGAT
>CALYDF020000959.1:0-18222 GCA_944474145.2 Dicrocoelium dendriticum | reverse complement strand
TCGTACATTGTAGTCCACTTATACCCAGCCGCACCACATGTTTGGACAACATTGTGCCCCTACGCTGCGTGGAACTAGCTTCAGATTAGGCACCGATGCTGAATGCAAGCTAGACCACCCACGTGTCAACACCACACACCACCAACTCATATATTCATGCAAAGGTTGTTAAGTCTACCGTTATTGGCTGCTTTGCGCTATCTCAAAACCAAGCTCACTACGCGCGCTTGCTGCTTTAAAATGATACCGGACGCAACGCACCTGCATTAATGATTATCTTCAATCGGCTTTCAAATGGAAATCAGAGGCTTAGGGAGCAATTCAATTGCACTATGGATGCCATCAAGCGGGCAAATGTGTAGACTCATTCCATTAAACTCCCAAAAAATACTCACCAGTAACCCGTTTGCAGAGCAAAATGCTTATCAATACCTAACAAAATTGGCGGCTTAGGATTGGTATCCACGTTGCCCAGTGACGCGGCTGCCCTGTCCACTGATCGTTAGTATCGTTAATGAAGTGAATATTAACTTTAGCGCGTTGGGCGTTGCCATTCCCTCTAACACCATGCTCGAGAACGCAGATCGGTACCAATCAAATTGCTAGTCCCAGCACAATAAGGGCTAGATGAAATGCGTACTACTGACAATTCTCGAAATAATGAAAAGGCGGTACAGTGCATTCTCAAATATGTGACTATTGTCTGACAGTGTGTATGTGAGGAATTTCATTTCAGGTACTCATCCGTAATAGCGGGAGTCATACGCGGTCCCCGAATTTTCGTGGGACCGATCAGTATAGCTTGGAGCAACAAAAACCCTCATCATTTCTCTACCCCTACCGATCTCACCATATTATCCACAGTAGTTTCGTCTCACTTGAGCTCATAGGTGCGCCTGCAGCTAACCGAGATGCAGGCGCTGTGCCGCCAAGGTAAGTGGTTGAGTTGTTTACCAAATAGTATTAGCCATCCGTTGTTTTTCTCAACCTCTAGTCGTGGGCAAATCAGTAGTTGCTTTCCTATTTCCAGCAGTACCTGAACGGAATAAATGGGCGGATAACAAATCAAAAGTATCCATTCTGAATCGCAATACGCTTGCTTTAAGCTCGATTGCATCTGGTTGATTTGGGCAGCGACACATATTCACCTACTCAGCTCGTGGATGGCATAGCGGAGGCAGTTCTTTGCCACTGATTAATCGCGCACAGCCAGTCACTGTAATCTCAGCAGACGATGTGCACACGAACAAGACCATAAAACAGGTAGGAATTATGAGTCGAGCAAACCCAGCCGCACGTGCGTTCATGTGTGGAGCTTAAACTGCAATCCCGTCTTCACCTTGGACACAAGATGAGGGTGGATGATTAAAACTGTTACAATTGCACCCCGCAATAGAGCACACGGACACGCACGCACACCCGTTTCACATTGGCTCGTGGGCGAGAAAGAACACACAGGCAGTCACGTGTCCATGTTGATCGTGGTTAATGGTTACTGGAAGCAAAACCGGAGAACAATTCACTTACTGCCAGTGCTTTACCAGATGGCGCGATCACATCAGTGTTGAGCAATCCCCATATTATCCGGGGCAGTTTACGGTTTTAACAATGATGAACATGAGTTGTGCGTTTGTTAAGTGCGTCTGCCTGAAAAGACGGGCATCAACGTCCGTAATTAGTACATCCCTACTCAACAGGGAACGGATAGTAAAAGAGTGGGCAAACCGAGTATTGTAAGAGAACACGGCTGTAAAGTGTACACCACCAAAAGTGTTGGTCCATTTAGTTACCTCCACATTAATTCACTTTCGAGTCGCATGTATCACCCGACAAACCGTGGTTCGTGACAACCCATTACAACTACTAGCTCACAGAATAAATCGCAGCGCCTCTTCACCGCTGACTTACCGCTTTGTCTTCGTGGAAATCTTGATAGGTAGCTCTTTTGCTTATCAGTTAGGCGGCTTCCATACCAGTTCCCAGGAATCCCTCTGCACAATAATATAGGATGTGAAATTGGGTAGCAAGTGGTTAAGTCCCTTCAGAATGTCCCCCCGAGGGAAGTATCAACATGATGTAGATCGGGTTCGCTTTTGCACGGTGACTTGCTGCATCCTGTAAGTATTACGAATCTGTTATATGCTATTGTCAAATAAGTGACGACGGCAAACGCACACAGTAATAGAACTTTCATTCTTCCAAACTTCTATGCTTCGATTTACCAACCAAGGTTTCACACTTCAGAATCGTTAGTACTCTATCCTGATCGATGCAGACTTGTGTCACAAATTATTAAATTCGGCAGTCTATAGTTTAGAAAGAATTTTGGAAATGCAATTGCGATCGCGAGCCAACATCTCCAGAAATCTCCATACTTAGTCACTACGACGCTCCTGAAGACAGGTATATTGGTCGCACTCAATTATTTAATGTACTTTGACTAGTGCCAGCTATTTAGAGATGTGTCCACATTCGCTGCGAAATTCTAACACAAGCTGGTTGGCTGCATCCTGTTCCGGATTTGCCTCTCACTGCGACATTCACAGGTACATCCACAGAACACCTGCGCATACAGAGGGAGCATGGGAGGTTTGAGCTGCACCACCCACCGCTCCATCAACACAGCCCATATCCGATGTTAACCCGAAGGCATCAGACCAGTAGGCACGTGGGTGAGAGCCATGTTTTATCAACGGAGCCGGGGCACACTCCTTCGCAAGCAAATGCAGGTGCGCTTTAATTGGTGAATCAAGCTCACCCAGGGCGGTGGTTAGGCCGTAGCCCACTCCACGCATAAACCATATGCATACCACCATTCTCTGAGCTTAACATGATCACGAGGAACGTGCACCCCGTCAATACACCCCCATCAATACACGCTGTCTTTGTGTGCGCACTGCCGAATCCTACTAAGTGCACTCGGCCGCAAGAGAAAGTGGGACATTGAGACAGCCACTGTTTCGGCGGACTGACCTTGACGCCGGATCAATCAATCCAAGGTCCCGGGTAGGACTAACCATCACACGTACATGTTCCCTGTTGAGTGCTAATAACCAAGCCACGGTGCCTAAAGGCGCCTGTGGAACCTGCAATATGATGGTTAAAGTAGGGGTTTTCTGTGGAAAATGGCATACCTATTTCCATGCGAAATGCGGGGAAGTCACACCAAGCGAGTACAGACTGATCAGAAGCAGGCCTGACTCATTTTGTTTCTGTGTGAAGTATACTAATGTCTTACTAGTTAAAATCGTTATGGTACTGTTCAAGAAGTAAGGAAGTCTTACAAACGTGGTTGAGAGGATGCTGGGCAACAAAATGGCTTCGGTACGAACAAGCATAGCAGAATGTCTGACACAGACCCCTCCACCGAACTACACTTCAAGCCAACTCCACAACGTCGAATGCACAACTAATAAAGTTGCACCGGCAAACACTGCCAATCATCCAAATCACTCAAGCGTTTCCGAACACTTAACTCCTGGCCCCGTTTCAAAAATTTCCCCCAAATCCACTTCTTCCCACCATACTTCGCGAAACCCAGGAAACATGCAATTACCAGTAGCAGCCGGACCGTTGTTGCATCAAGGTACACGCAAAAATCAGACGCTGCTGTTTCTCTAACCACACCCATAACTAATGGGAAAGGCAACGCTGCACAGATGCACAGCAAATGGCTGGGTCTCCCAACTACGGTCCATACCCCCAAGCAAGACACTCAGAAAAAATAGGATGCCCTAGCTCTAATATGTACCAATGTTCTTGAGTAAACGAAGAATATTTTAGGAGGCAACAGGTGGATGACCCTAACCAATGGAATGCCATAAGTAACGCCATCCCTATTCTGAGTAAACCCTCCAACATGACAAGGATCATGCACCACGCAGATTCAAAAGATTATAACGAATCCAGCCTTCTTCCGGTTGTGCTAAACTCTGTCGATGGGCTGGAAGCAGCATTGCTTTCGACTGCTCGTTTCCAGAACGAAATCGGTCTGGTCCGCCTCTTTCAAGTCGTTTCATGAGACGAGCGCAAGCGAGCGAGGCAGAGCTCAGAAGAGTTCCGGGTAAACACGGTAGCCAGAACCATTTTTGTCCACGGCGTTCCCCTTGTCTCACGAACATCATAAATGCGAAGCAAAGGCACACAACCTGGAGCAGTGGCGCTAAATTCGTGAGACACTGCTCTTGTATGACGTTGCAGCTACTTGTCTCTCGAGGCTGCCGAGATCAGAAATTTACAAAGGATGCGGCACAACGATTATGGTTGTGTTACAAACTAAGCGCATGGTACTTACGCCACCACAACGCTGGCATTCACTTCGAAATCGACTGCCAACCGAGCTCCGGTTCAATGCGGCAAGACAAACAGTCGTCTGACTTAAAGCACCACCACAGCAAGCAAAGGAATTAGTGATCTTATCCAAATTTTACACCGAAAGCAGGGCTGAAGGAAGTGAGGATCTTCCTATGCAATCATGCAGCCACTCCCACGCATTGTGCAAACTGAGTTGTCAGACAGGCTACCCACAATACCACTGAACCAAACTCTGAGCGACTCGCCGATAATACCACATAGAAACGGCTAGCAGCCGACAATATAACGCTTGGCACAACTTCTCACTCTTGCCCCAAGTATATCTGATAGTTGTTGAGAACTGAAACACTTTTCTGCATGTACACAAATGCCCAAGACCTTCTCAACGAAATCTCCGAGCTTCGGTTGCGTCAAGCAACAAACGCTTTGGGTCTCATCTCCAAAACCGAGAATTGATTGCACTCAGGGATTACGGATGTCGAAATCGCCAATCAGGGAGTGTCCTTGTTCCGACACGATCGTCCCAGCAGGGGAGGTGGTGCTATCCTATACTATCGTAACGACTTACAATGCGAATCACTGGATGATCCGGAGATGTGGGACACCGATTCGCTATGGTGCCGTTTGTGTCTTTCTTGGCAATCGTCTACCCCTCCTCACCGTCCATCCCAGAGATGGATTCCCATCTAATATCATTACTGACAAAATATGTACACCAAATTACAGCCACTTTCTTACTTCCGGGGACTTCAGCCTGCACGACTTGAAAAGCTCGGCATCCCCAGCGAAATATACAAGGCCGAACTGCAGGACCTTATCGAAAGTATGCTGCTCTACAATCATCTCAATTTACCTGCCAGGTATAGAGCTGATAACAAACGATCTATATTTGACCTCGTGCTTATAAATGAGAAACTCATGATTTAAAGGCCATGTATAGACCTCACCAGGTTTAAGTGGTTAGGCCAACGTACTTCATAACTTTGTATGTTACGCTGTATATCCTGAGGAACACACAGCACTAATACGTACTATCATACATTACAACACATTGAACAACTTGGTTGAGACGACCGATTTAAAGTCCTTGATTAGTGGTTCAACTGACAGCGCCTGGATTCAGTGTGTTGGACGTCTCAGCAATCTAACCTCAACTACTTCAGAAACGAAGAGAGTTCGCTCCACCAATCCCTCGTCGTTCAGCAAAGTAGTACCCGTAAGCGCAAGTCAAAAAGGAATGCAGCTTGGCACATTTACAGAACTCGTCCTAGTCCCGAAACATGGAGTGATTACGTGACCCAGCGCAAAAACTGTAACGTGCTTGTCCATGAGGAGTAATTGATTCACCAACAATATTTAACCTGTACATGTGCCTACAACAAAAGTTTCTATACAAGCATGTTAACACCATCCGGAAAGTGAAGCTCGGTATCCCTCACTTAACACGCTAGTCGGAGTGGCACAGGGTGCCGAAGATGCAGCAAATGCCCTACGAATGCAGCATGCCCCAGCCTTTCAAAACGACACTCGTTAGTGTTACATGACCATATCCCTGTCCCCAACGTTAACATTTACCAACATTGATTTTACTGCTACAACTGTGTTCATGAAACTGCTCTCACTACGCACCTACAGCACTCCCGGAATCAAGTATATGCATACAAAGGTGCTGACCGTAGCAGCAACAACGCTGGCTGAGCCCTTTCTACCAAACGTGCTTGGATAAGCAAATTGTTCCTACCGTGCGGAAACATGGCGTAATCACTGCGATTTTCAAAAGCGGTAATCGCTCCGAACCGGCCAACAATCGTTCAGTGGTCCTCCTTCCTGCGCTCTCAAAAGTGATGCAGGCAATCATCGCTGAGGCTTTGGCAGATCATCTAGAACCCCACAACATCATAGCACCCGAGCAACACGGTTTCCGCTAACACAGTTTATGCACTACCAACCTACACATTGCGAACGGTAATGGACAATGGACAATGGTTTATTACGGGTAAAAAAGCATCGCTTAACAAGTCCCGTGGGATGGAAATTATTGCGAAAATAAATTGCATAATAAAGTGAAAAGCGTTGTGGTGGACTCACCATAGACTTATGTGAAATAGCGGAGATGTTCGCGTATTAAACATTAAAATCCATAAATCCAATGGTTGAGCGTTTGGCAAGAAACCGTTTGATTGCGTTTTGTAGCCCCTGGCTAACAAGTCATAAAAGGAAATGTAAGTGAGACAACGCATCGTCAACACGTTTTTTAAATATCGCCAGATTGGGAGCAGAGACGACATAATTAGGGAGGGCGTTCCAAGGCTGGCACACGCGGAGAGAAAAGAAATTTCTACGGCATTTAAGTCGGCTATAATGAATTGTCAGTTTCAGAGGGTGATCTTTTAGTTTAGTGTTGTGGTTCAATTCCAGCAGCGAACGGTAAATGTGGTTTGGGTTCTTCAGAATCTGGTAAACCATTATGAGATCCCCCCGCAAAAGCCGATATCGACTGCTGTAGATTCTTAGAGATTTGTCTAAGCTGATAGGGCATATAAAAGAGACCCCTGACATTCTTGGTTGCCCGTCGTTGAGGAGTGTCGAGAGCAACAAGATCCTGTTTCTGCCACGGCTGCCACGCCTGAATAGCATATTCCACTTGAGGTAGCACGCAGGCGTTAAGCATTTGGGGAAATATTGATGGTTCAAACCGACCGAAGGCTCTGCGAAGAAGGCCGAAGTGTTGCTTTCCGGTTCTCCTCGCCTTCTCTGCTTGTTTGGAACACCCGAGATCTTCCTGTACCAATACACCCAGGTCACGCTCATGAGAAACCTTTGCCAAGGTGTGGTCTCCAATCTTGTAGGTGCTCACCAGCTGGTGACGCAGATGCATCACTTTGCACTTAGCCATGTTCAATTGAAGCTTGTTACTCTTTGACCATTCGTAAATGCAATCTAGGTCATGTTGGAGCAGATCCTGATCTGCCTTGTTACTAATCGCCCGCCATATCTTGACGTCATAGGCGGAAAGCAGGAAGTTTGAGGAGATGACTCTTGCCAGATCGTTGATGAACACCGGGAATAAGCGCGGTCCCAGCACTGAGCCTTGCGGGACACCACATTCCACCTCAATTGGGTTAGAAAGTGATCCCCTAACACGTACTTGGAGCTTTCGTTGGTAAAGGAAGTTGCCAATCCAACCAAGTACAGGATCTCCGATTCCGTAACTCTGAAGCCGTTGAAGTAGGATGCGGTGATCGAGGCGGTCGAAAGCTTTGGAAAAGTCCAGATAGATGACGTCGACTCCGACCCCATCATCGGCCACTTGCGTCCAACTACCTCGAGCAATAAGTAGGTTGGTGGTGCATGACCGGTGTTTACGGAAGCCATGCTGTTCCACTACCAAGATGTTGCATTTTTCCAGATAGTCCATCAAAGCCTCAGCGACGACTGCTTCCATCACCTTCGCGAGCACAGGGAGGAGAGTCACTGGACGATAGTTTGCAGGATCGGAACGGCTACCGCCTTTAAAAATAGGGGTTTAAAATGCCACACTTCCACATAGTGGGGACTTGTTGTTCATCAAAGCACCTTTGAAAGAACTGTGACAGTGGTTCAGCTAGCTTATTAGCCACAGCCTTCAGTGCCTTCGGGCGGATGTTGTCTGCTCCCGGAGAACTATGTTCGCGCAGTGAGAGTAACTTCCTTAGCACCATTGATGGGTTGAAAATAACATTTGTAAACAGAGGTGTCGGTAATGAGCTTGATATTATGGGACAGGTAGATGTTGCGAGTTCAAAAATTGGTGCGTATTGCAGCCGCAGTGCATTAGCTGCTTCTTCGGCGCTTTGTACTCTACCGCCTGTCGTGAATAGTGGGGGTATTACATGCTTTCCTCTATGAAGCTTATTGACATGCTTATACAGCAGTTTGTTGTTTGCCATGAACTTTTTGGCTAGGCACTGTTGTTACGTTATTTTGTCCTCACGGACAAGTGCGGTGCAATGGTTGCGATGGGTCAGGAAATTTCCCCAAGTCTCTGAGTCTGGGTTAATCTTGTAGGTACGCCATGCTGCATCCCTTATCACCAGGCATTTGCGAGTCCTACTCCTTATAATTGAAGGCATTTTTGCGGGACGAAGGGGTTTGGTCTCTGATGCTTTGTTGACGATGTCGCTGAGCTTATTAACGAACTCTGCCCAAACGTTGTCAAGGGGACTTTTGTTTGAGAATTCCCAGGAAGCTGCGTCGGCGAGTTCTTTCAATAGTTGGACGGGAGCGGCCGATACAGGCAGATGGACAGACGTTATTTATCGTGACTTCTCCAAAGCCTTCGACCGGTTGGGCCACCGCATTCTGTTTTACAGGCTCGAAAGCTATGGAGTTGATGATCCGGTTCTTGGGTGGATCAGGAATTTTCTACAGGTCAAAATTCGTAGTGCGCTCTCCGATTCGACAAATGTCTACTGTTGAGTTCCGCAATGGATCAGTAATGGGGCCGCGTCTTTTGCTTGCGCTAATGAATGAGCTTACGCATTTAATTGAAACAGATTTCATGCTGTTAGCTGATGATGCTAAGATGTGGCGGACGATCGCCGACTCAGCAAATCACAATGCACTTCAGCGAGACCTGGACAGAGCGTATGGGTGGACACTCCACAATCTGCTCCAGTTAAATTCGGCATAGTGTAAGGTGGTTCACATTCGCCACCAGCCGGACATCATATACAAGCTTTGAGATCATGTTCTGCAAGCAGTCACCCAGGAACTCGACCTTTTGGTACTAGTTCAGGCTGATGTAGGCTGCTAAGAACAATCTGAGGCGTCAAAGACTAAAAACTAAAGTGTTAGCATGCTGCAGAAGGCATTTGGGCGGTTTGATCCGTCTGTCTGTCCGCAGTTGCTTAACATGTAGCTGCGACCTTATGTGGAATACGCAATTCAGAGGTGGCAGCTCAGGCACAAACAAGAGCCTGCAGCGCTCGAGAATACACAGTGAAGAGCCACGAAGCACCTCAATGTCTTATCCACTCTTCCTCAGCAATTTAGACTGAAAACCCTAAAATTATATAGCGACCGGTATCAGCGCCTAAGTGGCGACCCTATTCTGACCTACCAGATTCCAAGGAATCCCAATCAGGTTTGTCGCCACTTACAAAACTAAGCCACAATACATATTGGAGGGGCCATCAGTTCAAATCAGTCTCGCAATACGGAGGGATAAAATATGGACGCAACTTTTACTCTAGCCAGAGAGAGGGTTCTTCAAAGACGATACAGTCATGTTCTCATCTCCAGTGAATTCAACGTTCAAGATTTGGGAGTTCCGGCCTCTCCCAACGAACAATTCTAGGCAGGCCTGCAAGAGCTTAATGCAAGCATTGTGCTCTTTGGTCATGTCAGTTCACCCAATATAACATTTCGGAGTCAAGTTAGTTAATAGAGTAAACAAATTGGTTCACAAGCATTTTCAACTTGCTTCATAAGCATTTTCAAGTTGGTGCGTTTCAAAGTTTGGCTTAGGTGCACACACGCACCGTCGAGTAGCTTCCTCATTGGTCACACGCCGTCGGCAAACAGGATGACGTGTGTCACTATAGTGCAGGTGTCCTCAGACTTTTCGGCACATGCACCCCTTTGTAGTGTAACCTAGCACGACGGATCCCTTAGCATTCCTTACCCACAGAGCTAGGCTTTAATAACATAAGAATGAGGTGGAGTTCATCGTTGTACACTGAATTTGCACACCTGTTCGTTTATGTTGGTAAAAGTGAAGGCTGTTCAACTTACATGGAAATGCAACTATATTAAAGCTTAATACCTTGGATAAAATTTGTTCCGACATGCAGCGCTGACTTGTTTGATGCTAGGTGTATCTCGTTAGGCTTCAGGTCTGTTTCGGTACTTTGTTTTGTGTAGATATAATGCGAGGATGCAATCTCACACAGCCAAATTGTGGCAAATGGGATAAGCATGGCGATAGCTGTCTACCATGACAAGGTACACATCGTCCGCTTTGCATCCAAAATCACACAGAGACAGTCTGTGAAAAGCTTTTTGAAAGGAAGAGTCTTAGATCATCTCCATGCATTTTGTATGCATGGCGGATACGTTTCTCGGTTCTGCTGTCAGCGCATTACAATAACTATGCAAGAAGTTCCGTAGCTATTTACAGTCTGCGACGCGTGAAGCATGAACGTTTGGGTGTTCAATATTTCTTCAATATTTCAACTCGCATACGCTGTAAGTACTTTTTCTGTCTTTACAATCCGTATGAATTTTTCACAATGCCGCTTCATTTTAATAGGCACCATGTTCAGAAGAACTTTGTTACACAAGTCACCTTGTGGACAATTATTGGACTCCATAAATCCAAAACGAAGGTAAATATCGTTGTATTTCCGCCTCTTACCCACTGGTACAGACTGGTACAGAGGATCCGGTTGGCACAGACTTATATTACATCACATCAGGTAGTACAGAAATATGCCACTTCTCAGTGGCTCCGTGCTCAGAAGGCACATTAGATGGCCCAAATACTACTACATCTGAATTCGACGAAGGATATTCCTGTGAAACATTTAGCAGTGTGCCATTCTTCATTTTATGGTCCCTGTTGATGTCATATGTCCAACTACCACAATGAAGGTAAATAATTAAACACAAGAGTCCAACACACACCAGGAATTTGGTTGCTATGATAAGTTGGGCTTTGAAAGGAGTAAAGTACTGAACGAAACAGCCACCCTTTTGTAACGTGCTGATGTAGTTTCCCTCGAATTCGCGGAATCGGAAGAGCTCATTCATTAAACACAGAAATATCTACGCTTTACTTCTGAGCTTCCGTGGACGCGATCCTGCAAACGGGCCTCTCCTTCCGGTTTGCTTATTTCGAAGGATAGCGATACATGAAATGACCGCAATGTTGGGCCCTATCGTATGGCATACTTCTCGCTGCCCCTCGAGGGACATAGCCTGGGTTATGTGAGCTTGAGCGGACGTAGAATGACCCATCCAGCCCCTGTCCATGGCATCACGGTGAAATTAGCACACGAACTTTCTGAACTTGGAAAGCCTCGTTCGCTCACATTTTAACTCACTGCCAAAACAAGCTTCCTCCTTGGAAGGGGTATGTTTCCATGGGCAATCCACAAGCCTATAATGTAAACAGATTTGATTGAAAAATTTTCGTAGCATGTTTGTCATAAGTTCGTGGAATAGACTGATCGCGTCCATAAAATTTCCTAATGGAATTGTAACACTTTGGGAGATCATGCGGATTCCCTGAAAGTAGCCCACGGACCCCCTGGGCATCCGCGGACCACCCTTTGAGAAACAGTACTATAGAGATTCTTATACTCATAAAGTTTGCCCATTCAGACATGAGGGGAACAATTGCGAAGAAATTTCTTTTCCATAAATGTCATCAAACGCAACAATTATGAAGCAGATAACTAAAACTTGCAGAAAGCTAGTGCTAGCTATGTACAAGGAAAAGGACGTCAGATGATAGGGGAAACAGTTAAACTGGGAACTTATGATGTACAGCAATCAATAACCGATTCAAACGAGTCACGATGGACCGATGACCTTGAGGTCTGTTAACTGCGTGAGGGTCAGTTCAGAATTAGCGCTTGCACGAAGTCGTCCGATAGCAAGAGCTTTAGCTATAGTCAGGAAGCGCCTTTTGAGTCCCTTTGAGCATCGCTATGGGGCAACTAGGAGAACTGTAAATGAGTCTTTAACACGGCATTAATGCCCAGTGTTGATCAGGTGTTCACAGATGCGATGACCGCAGCGCAATAACTCTTCTGACTGAATAAGTGTGATTGCCTAACTGTGAAAATGTACACTGATAACTGCACACGGTTACTAATATGACAGTCTTAGTGCATGTGCCACGGTTGAACTGGTTGCATTTCGAGTTAGAGGGACACTTACAGGGAATAATATAATTGCACGGGCAATGAAGAGAGTGCTTGGCAAGCCTCGTATTTTGTTACGGTGCAAGCCACAACCACTAGTGCAAAAATACAACGGTGATCCGTTTATGTACTATGAGAGGGAAGTATTATTGCAATACGCTTTTTCACTCTTACCGTCCCGTTCCAACTTCACTTATATCCCCCCAGTTTTCAACCCCCAATTCTTGGCCCTCACCCAACATGCTTTACTAGGCATTTATCTTCCAATTTCAACTCACATGCTAACGCGGAGCGTCACTCCTCTCCTGTCGACAAGCCCATGTCCAACCAAGCGGTCCATTCCAGTTAATCGGCTTGCATTTGGAGCCCTCGATCCTCCTTCAGATTGGCATGCCTCAATCTACACACATTATTACAGATCGGTCAACAGGCAACACTTGCCCGAACATTAGAGACCCTCCCGATCGATATCTGCTGCTTATCAGAGACCCGCCTGCAAGACTCGACCTCTGTGCTCACTCTGCGGTCCCCTTCAGGTGATGCAAGCAGTATTTTCTAATTGCGCCTATCCGGTGACGATGCAGCTTCGAGCACTGGCCAAGCCGGTGTTGGTATTGCCCTGAGTCCCCGGGCTGAAGCTGCTCTGGTTCATTGGATTCCAATCAGTAGCCAGATGTGTACGGTCCGATTGGCTGGCTCGTTCGAAGCTTCGAAGTCGCGCGGGACTAATAGGTGTCTATTCATCATCGCTGCCTATGCACCGACAAACTGTAGCGATGATTCGGTAAAGAGCGATTTCTACCGCCAACTGACCTAGCTCCTTCGCCACAGAAGAAGCACAGACACTGTTGTGCTGGCGGAGGATCTGAACGCACAAGTTGGATAGTTGTCCACTGATGAAATGCATCTGGGCGGTAAGCACGGTGTAGGCTCCCGTAATGATAACGGTGAACAATTACTTCATTTGTTTGAAGATGCCCGCTTATTTCTTGCGAGCACCAACTTCCGACACAGCACCCGCCGGAGGGTGACTTGGCGCAAACCAGCCTCGAACCCGCCTTGGACGCAGATCGATCACATTGCTATCAGTTACAGCTGGAGTGGCTGCATCCAGAACTGTCGCTCGATTTGGAGCACATGTGTTGACACCGATCATGCACTTGTATGTGCTGACATGCGGATGCGTTTTGGCGAACGCCCACGACGACGCTGTGAGCGAATTGACACCAGCCAACTGACTAGGCCAGCTGTTCTGAATGCGTATCGAAGTACACTGACATGCGAGTTGAGTAAGCGCTCACTGGAGACAATTGATGGTCCCTGGTCCCATGTTCACCAGACCTTACCAGCAGCAGGCAAATCCTCATGTGGTATGTCTAATAGCCAACGTGGATATTGGGTCTCTTCGCAGTCTCTAGAGCTTATCGATGCTCGCCGGCGTATTCCGGCTGGAAGCGAACACAATGAAACTCGCAAAACTCCGTGCTAGCTTGAAGAGAGACCGCGAATCTTGGTGATCTCATCGTGCGTCAGAGATGGAAGTGGCCGCTGCCCTTGGTAACCATTGTAAATTATTCCGTCTGACAAGGGAAACGGGCAGCAGGAGACCCGGTGTTAGGGAAACTATACGTGACGAGAGTGAACAGCCTATCCACAATTTGTCAAAACGTTTGGAGCTTTGGGCTGAGCATTTTGGAAAGCAATTAAATCGACCGGAATTGTTCGATTCTTCGCCGGCCAGTAATCGCCCTGCTCCGTGGGCTGTTCCTTTGGATCCACCCTCTCGCTCAGAAGTCGACGTGAGATCGGACTGTTGAATTTGAACAAAGCCGCGGAACCAGAGGATCTTCCTCCAGCCCTCTTAAAATTCGGAGGCTCCACTCCTGTTGATGCTTTACATGAATTACTAGTGAAACTGGGGGAGCAGGAAACTGTCCCAACCGACCGGAGCCGCTCCGTTATTGTTCCCATCTTCAAAGGTGCCTCGCGTTCAGTATGCGGCAACCATAGAGGAATCAGTCTGATCTCCATCGCCTCCAAATTACTCTCCTCAATAAATCTTCACAGACTGATTGGCGCTCATGAAAGCCGGATTCGTGAGGAGCCAGCCGGGTTTCTTTGGGGTCGTGGCTGAATCGACCACATCTTCACCTTGCGTCAGTTGTTGGAGCACCGTCACATATATTGGCGGCCCACCGTTGTCGTGTTTCTCGATATCAAAGGTGCATTCGATTCAGTGGATAGACATGAACTTTGGGACTGTCTACTCAGGAAAGGTGTACCTGAGAAATATGTAAATATTATACAAACATTATACGCGCGCAACACGGGCAGAGTGAGGGCTTACGGCAAGCTGTCGCTGCCCTTTAATATCTCCAGCGGTGTGAGACAAGGATGCCCGCTGTCACCTTACCTCTTCAACTGCGCTGTTGACGAAGTCATGGAAATGGCCTTTACAGGACACGACTTAGAAGGTGTGGAGCTACTCCTAGGAGAACGACTTCTTGATTTAGAGTATGCAGACGACATTGCCCTAATCTGTGACAGCTCCCAGACATGCCAAGCCGCGCTGGACAGATTAGCACTGGCTGTCAGCGGCTTCGGGCTTTGCTTTGCACCACTGAAATGCAAAGCGTTCCTCCAAATTTGGCAGGGATGGCCTCCTACGCTGACCCTTGATGGGGATCAGCTAAAAGTCGTTCAAATATTCAACTACCTGGGAAGTTGTATCAGCGCCCTTGGGATCGAAGATGAGATCATGAACCGTATAGCGAAAGCTCCAAGTGCTTTGGCTAACCTTCGCCACCTATGGCGGTGGCGCGACATTACTCTCGCCTGGAAGGGTAGGGTGTACAATGCAGCGGTACCTTCAACCCTACTGTAGGGTTGCGAAACCTGGCCCCTAAAATCGGCGGACATGAAGAGGTTAGTTACGTTCGACCATCGGTGCCTTCGCAGTTTGGCTCACATCTGGTGGGAACACCGCGTGAGTAACGAGCGTGTTCGACGCATTGTTTACGGCCCAGGAAAAAGATCTGAACCGCTCAGCGCCGTTATTTCACGCACCAGGCTCCGGTGGCCCGGCCACGTGTTACGCATGCCAGCCCACCTACTCCCGCGACGTGCGTTGTTTGCTCACCGGGGATGTGGATGGAAGAAGAGGAGGGGTGGCCAAGCGATGATTTGGTCCAGAGGAATGAAGGCCCTCCCTTCGGAGCTGGTCTCGGTTGGAGCGTCACGGCTCCCTTGTTGGGGTCCAAAAGACGGTGAACAAGTTTGGCTGAATACACTTGATGACATGACAAGGAGTCGACCTCAGTGGCGTTCCTGCTGTGAGTTTCTTTGCCCCTCCCCATCCCGCCTAGCCTCCTCCTCCATCTTCGATCTCATTTCTTAGCGTACAACACAATAATTTTTTTCTTTTTACCTATTAACCGGCTGGTAGCTTGCCGTAACAATGCCTATCCGTTGCTGGTAGCTCAGCTGGCATGCAACTGTTGTATTTATTTTCCTTTTCCTTTATGTATTGCGGCACAGTAGCTGAGGTGTTTCCTACCTCTAGCTGACGTGTATAATGATGAAGATGTCATGGCTCCGACAAGGTGTACATTTCGACAGCGACTGTTCGCCCCAGCACACTGTGCTCGGCTCCCACGTGGTGAACGGCCTCTAGTTCGTGCGCAAAAGAGATCAAAGTTCGTCTTGTTGATCCACATCGGTTCCCTTCCTCCTGCTTGAAAATGTAATAGCTGCAGGATGAACAGTTTTCGTCGCTGTTTGTTCAACTGCGTGTTCAGGGATTCAGAAATTACATGCAACTTTTGCATAGTTATCAATCGCGCGTCAAAGTATCTGGCTACAGTACTGGTACAGACCTCAACATCGAACTCGGCTTTCAAGAGCAAGCGGTGTTTTGCAAAAGGTTATGGTGGGTTCCGCCAACACCCACTCAACCAAAGAGTCGACGCGGCTCTTTGTCATCGCTCTGCGACGAGCACCCTCGTGTTGACCTCCTGGTTCGGTCGACTCCAGCACTTTTAACCAATTGCGGCAAGTGTTCAATTTCACTTGAAGTAAATTGGCGAGGTGCTTCCAGTCTTTTCCTTCATACACTGTCATTATCCTGTTCCTCACTTCAAACGAGTGACGCACATGCGAACCTCTTCGTGTCATTTGGTGTTGGCACAATGCGCTTTCCAGGACGATCTGGGAAAATATGTCACCACTGCTTTTTACACCAAACATCAAATCCTCCATGCATTTGAGCCCATTCGGTGTGATGAATTTGCTTGTCTTGTTGCGACACAATTTGTCCCATGATTGTGGCCGTGCCCGTGTCTGGTCAATTCGCCCACATGCCCGGCACTTACGAACTCGGCTGTGGACATTTGTACCGATAGCGCGTGGGACCTCAGTGGATGTCACCCAAACAATCGTAGTGGGGACAGTGTAGCGCACAGCTCAGCCGCGTACTAGGCCTGTACTACGGCTTTGGTTTGCCTACCTGAAGTGCCAGTCTGAGAATTCACGCCGAGTATCGTAGGGGAGTCACAACGTCGAAACATGGAGGCTTGCTAGTGCCCTAAATTCCGGATAAACGAGACGTATCCTCAGTTTAACCAAGCGACCGGAATCAACTTGGCTATGCCGTGGTGAGCGAGCGCTACAGACACAGGTCGTGCATGGGACTTAGGGTGCTGCTGAATCAGTGCTCTGATGCACGGTGGCGTGACCTTCACGACTGCCTGAAGTGAAGTGTGCGATCGATACTTAGCCTCGATTCACGTGGTCCGGCTGAGTGAAGCGTGATGGCAGACGTTAGATGTGGCAAGAATGAGGCGATTGAACCACTCATCCGTTCACAAAACAAAGATAAACTGCCCATGCTGACCGCCTTCATGATTATTTATCAGCCGGAGTGTGTCTGTGAAGCAATGTATATCGGTCTTGCGACGCGACTCTTGTCCAAACGCGTGAATAAAGACTGTCCACGTTGGTTGCAGCAATGTGGCCGTGGGGCCATTGACAGCTCCGTTATGACTCATATTGTCGATAGTGGGCATCAGGAGGTTTCAAATCTGTCTTTAGAATAGTATACGAAGTTCGACAACACATATAGAAAGGTATATGACTTCCTACACTTGCGACGGCCAAATGTAGTTGCAATCGCTCATTTCAACCGTCCTTATGCTCACAAAAGATGTTAATCCGGGCTCTTCAGCTTCCTTGGCCTGCGAAAACGGAGGCTACTTAGGTCAACGGCCTTAGGTCAAACTCCGTAACATGTACTTAACTTGTTTCACTTTTTCACGTACGTAACCTTTATTAACTGAGTTCATTTTACTCCTTTTTTCAGCACTAAATATGGCTGTAATGATCCGAAGATGGATCATTGCAAGCCATTGCTCACCAAATGGTCGCGTTGCTCTCGGTAAGAAATCTTGAACTAAGCCTAGACCGCAAGCCATTGTTAGAATTCGAGGTGAATCAAAAGCAATACACCGAATGTCATCGTTCTGTATGCTTCGCTGTACCTGAATACCTGCTGGTAATCAGTACCAATTAAGAACTCCACAGTAAGGAGAATCAGTGTGCAACGCTGTCTGCTGACTTCCGTTACGAGAAGTTCCAAGCCACATATCCGTTTTGAGAGAATTGGTGCGAGTGATATCTTGGTTGCATGATTTGCCACTGACAGCAATGGAGATAACATCGGAAATACGGAATTATCCGGAACTGTCAAATGTGTGTGATAATATCATAACTTTTTGACCGGATAGAGTAGACGAGGGTCGGAGGGCATTTTCATACTCCAAGGAATGAACTTAGCATTCAGGATGGTTGTATAATTTTGGACTAACTACATAAATGTGTATTTTTCCGGATAGGCGGGATACTTTCCTGTTACCCCCAACCGAAATCAGAACAACAGTATTGCAAATGGAAGTTTAGTAGAAGCAATGACAATAGTACATCGGCAGTCCACACTGGGTACAAG
>CALYDF020000958.1:0-18395 GCA_944474145.2 Dicrocoelium dendriticum | reverse complement strand
CATATCCGGTGCTTTCTCAAAGCCACTCTCTTTTATCTTCAACCGTCATGTATTTAGGACTGTCTGCGCCACGCGCAATTGCTGTCTGTTGATTTATTCGGGGAAACTATAGGTATCCACTAGCAAGTAAAAGGCTTCCTCCCAATGCCGTTGCCAGCCGTCGATACTCTCTTTCCCGTAGTACCATTATCAGTTCCTTGTATTACCTATGTCACCACACTTCAGCTTCAGCGAGTCATTGTAGGTAGCATACATCTGTGCGCTATGAGCCACTCCTTATCTCTCCAGCACCTACACACTTGCATTGTTTGCATCACATACCTTCGCCAGTCGGTTGAATTCTTCTGTCACTGTAACTATCCATTACTAGCTAGAAAGCTTAATGCGCATTCAGTTGCTGTCCACTGATTCTCTCTTAGCACCATCATCTTTCTTTCCTCTTATCTCCAGCACGTTTCTTGCAGCGATTCGCTGTAGGCTCCGTCCGGAAGAAAGTAATATGTGTCTTGGAAATCCAGCATTTTAGCGATTCATCTATTATTAACGTTTATCGCCTCGATTTCGAGCGTTTCGGAATGTTCCACTTCTGCACATGAATTAAAACCACCTGACACCTCGGCAAAAGGTATGGGGAACCACTAACCTTGGTAGCTGATTTCCCAGTTCTAGAAGCCGAAGGTCAGTACAGACCTACGAATACAGCCAAGGCCCGCAGTAGTTGCAGTGTTCGTTGGCTTTTCTCCTTCGGTTGAGCTAGAAGTTTTGTGTAGCAGTAAATTGTTATTTTTGGAATTCTGTCTAGTGAGAAGATTATAACAAATGGCGACGGAGAAAATTTTAAATGTGATGTACTTTTCTGCTGAAAAATTTCATAAGCTGCTCTTTCAACAACCAGCTCAAATGGAGGCACAAATGTAAATGATTAAAAATCTGACAAAATGCTTGAATTTGCAAACAACGGGAGCAGCGGCGCGCGACACGCAAGCGAGTTCTGTTGCTCTTCTCACAAACGCCATCACTGAATTCAATTAAAGGGCGGATTCTGGATGCACCTTCGAAACGTAATCCAAGCGCTGTGAAGACATGTTCCAGACGGACTTCATCCGGTAAGACAACTCCTGTAAGTTGCGATTGCTACTCCGCATGCTCGGAATAAGTGAACGTTCAAGGTTCATAGACCACAGTTTGTCCAAACAGCCGAAGGATCTGACGCTCGGTGAAGTAGTGTCGCAGCTGAAGGAAATTTTTGGTGAGTCGATATCCTTGTTTAATATTCGCTATCATTGCCTGAAAATTGTCAAACAGGAATCTGACGACTTTGGAGCCTTAGCAGACGTGATTAACCGTGAGTGTGAACGTTACAAACTGCGCGCTTTAACGAACGATAAATTTAAATGTCTCATTTTCATCAGCGCTCTACAATCGCCTAGTGATGCTGCGATCCGCACGCGGCTTTTAGCTAAGCTGGAGCAGCATCCTGATCCGACAATAAAGGCCCTCGTAAGCGAATGCAAACGGCTGCTCACTCTAAAACACGACACTGCCATAGTCAAACGCAATGGTCTCGCAACACCAGATACCGTGCAACTCTTGAAAAGGGCCAGGACCGTCAACCGAAGCAAACTATTCAAGAAGCCGACGAACAAACCACCCACAGCATGCTGGTCTTGCGGCGAATGGCATTTCGCGCTTTTGTCCCATCAAACATCATATTTGTCAAACGTGCCATAAGCGTGGGCATAAAGAGGAATGCTGCAGTCAGGTTCGGTCGAAGAAAGTGAAGTAGTCTTATCGAATTGGGAATTCTAGAAAGGATGGCACCTGGTCTCTCTCCATAGTTGCCGCATTCTAAAGCGAGTGTAAACGGAGGCGACTATTTATCAGTGAGTTGATCAATGAAACCCCAACGAAACTTCAATTTGCCACGGCCTCGGATACCACGATTATTTCAAGGAGCACATGAAATCACACAAAGGGCCGAAGATGGTCGAGTCACAGAAAGTTGCACATAATGCATCCGGCAGTGTGTTAAACTTAGTGGGCGAATTTAATTGAAAGATTGCTTTCCAAGGTTTGGAAAAGTCGGAAACATGCTACATTTCAGACCGGCCGAATTTGAATCTTCTTGGCCACGACTAGCTTGAAAAGTTGAATCTTCTCGATGTTCCCTTGAATCAGATTTGCAACCGCTTTCGAGCACGTCCAGACCCATCATCAAAGTCCGTCAAAGACATGACACGTAGCATGAAGCGAAATTTTGCTTCTGTTCTTCAGGACGGCTTGGGTCATTCTACGAAATTCAAACGACACTCAACTAGCGACCAGGTGTTAAATCAGTGCCCAAGTCTAAAATACCGGTACCATACGCAGTCATGTCAACCGTTGAGCAAGAACTTGATCGACTGGAACGTGCGGTAGTCATCACAGCCGTCAACTACTCAGCATGGGCCGCACCCAATGTCGCATTGAAGAAAGCAAATGGCAAGGTAGGCGTCTGCGCTGACTTCTCAACTTGCCTCAATGCCGCGCTGGACGACCACCCGTACCCATTACCTGTGCCGGAAGGTACCTTTGCGAAGCTGAATGGTGGTAAGTACTTTGCTAAGCTTGATCTATCCGATGCTTATCTTCAAGTAAATGTTAAAGAAGTCTCGTGGGAGCCGTTGATGATCAACACTCATTGTAAGCTATTCCAATACAACCGCTTGCCATTTGGTGTGAAAACGGCGCCAGCCATCTTCGAACAGTTAATTGATACCACGCTAGCGGCCGTTTCTGGAACCGCTGCATATCTGGACGACAGTATAATGATGGGTCGAACACCAGAAGAAATATTCAACCGGCTGGATGAAGTGCATGGTTGTATGGAGTCGTACGGTTTCCGAATCCGTGAAAATAAATGCACATTTTCACGCTGATCATCGAATACCTCGGTTTTATCCCCGAATAGGACGGACATCGATCAGATCCAGAAAATATAAAAGCCATTCCAATGATTTCTCCTCTAACGGACCTACAGTCCTTGCGTTCCTTCTGTGCGCTCATTAGCCACTAGAGCGCATTCTTGCTTGAGATGCGCTGCCTGCGTGCCCCGTTGAACCAGCTACTAG
The DNA here is from genome assembly GCA_944474145.2 of Dicrocoelium dendriticum. Classification (NCBI taxonomy): domain Eukaryota; kingdom Metazoa; phylum Platyhelminthes; class Trematoda; order Plagiorchiida; family Dicrocoeliidae; genus Dicrocoelium; species Dicrocoelium dendriticum. The sequence goes on along the minus strand of CALYDF020000958.1, from coordinate 15,285 downwards.
TCTAAGGCCAAACATGGGACTGGACATCAGATTGCCAAAACTCTTTCGAACGGATCAAGTCACTACTGTCCTCAAACTTGCTTTTGACTCGATTTGATGCCTTCATAGAGATTGTCTTGGCCACTGATGCATCAAGCCATGGGATTGGCACATCCCGAGGACGAGCTCTGGGAGAACGGCCCCGATCACATATAGACATACAAATTCTTCAGCCAGCACCAATATAGCTCCCTTCATCCCGAAACCGTCCGCTCCTTATCGCACTCTTTCCTTTCATTTCCCTTGCAAACGGATGGCAAACTCAGTACCCTGCATGACCTAGTCTCATTTGACCAGTCTGACCGCATCCATGACTACGGAGTTGCAAATGGTCTGGGATCTGCAGTCAATGTTAAGCCTACTACACCTTGAGAGTCTGCTGGAATCGCTTACTCTTATGCAGTTTATTCCGGTCCATTTCTGCTGCCCCTCTTTATTTGTCTTCTCACCTTAACTATACGCTTCAACCTAAACGCGCTGACTAACTTAGTCCTATCTGATCGGCCACCTGCTCCAAGACCACCGTGAATTCAATGGCCAATACTCGGAACACCGGACACTCTATACCCCTTTACACGATTGCCTCAATGTCTTTCCCACACCTTATCAGTAAAATACTTCCTATCTAAATCTTTTCCTCTCCTAATCACTCTTTTTGATCTTTAGACGCGAGCATCGCTGGCTTCTCCAAACCCCAGCAGAAACATTTTCCATCCTGATCCTGTCATTTGCTGCTGTGTCAAATGTACTCAATCATTATTCAATCGTACTAACAACCCTCAGTGCAATGCAATAAGCTAGTCTCAGCTGACCAGTTGTAGTGACAATGACACTTTACTCCATCAAGCATTGCCATCAGACTTGTACACATTTTGTTTTACTTTGCACTCCTCCAAAGCTTATATATACCGGACTGCATTTTTGAACCAGGTCCGCCGTCTTCCTCGCGCGCTGCCGACTGTTGTGCTCCGACGTGGTGCAACTCTGCTTCACCACTCTCTCCCACTGTCCTCAAGCTATATTTACATAGCTATTGTACATAGCTATTTTCTCAAGACATTCTTTATATCTTGCCATCTTCTGTCTTACGGGGCTACGTTTTTCTTTTGTAGCATTCTTCAAGGCGCTACATAATTGGTGACCCCAATCGCATTCCGGTGAGTTCGTTCCATTTCTTTGGTTTTTCCACGCAAGCCATGGCCTCAGTCCCTTAAAAGTGTGAAGATTCACCGTCTGTGCAAGCTTTATCTCTCGTAGTTCCACCCTTTATTGAAAAGGATCCCGTTTTGTGGTTCATGATGTTAGAAGCTGAATTTACTTCTAAGCATGTTACCAATGACTCTGCAAAGTTTAATCACTTGCTAACACGCCTGCCGACTGATATTACTTTAGCACTACGTGATCTTATTATTACATCTTGTCCTCCTGGCCGTTATAATTCTCTCAAGAACGCGGTAATAAAGCGTGGTACTCCCTCACTGAAGTCCCGCCTGCATAAACTTTTTACTGGTCTACAGCTAGGTTCTAGTAAGCCATCCGCGCTATTGCTAGAGATGCGTGGGCTTCTTCAAGGATTGCATATGGACGAGTCGCTGCTTCGAGAGTTATGGCTTCAGCGTTTGCCTGAACACGTACAAGCTATGCTATCGCTTGCGAAATCGCAGCCTTTGTCAGAAGTTGCAGATATTGCTGATGACATGATGCATCGTTTCACCTGACCAACGTGTCCGCGCTACGGCAAAAAGTTCAAAGCTTAAAGTTACATCGGCACTAACGGGATTCTCCATCCCGTCCCCCTAGCCCATCTGGAAGACGAACACGACGCCCAATTTGCCGTTATCACGCACGTTTTGGAAGGTCCGCTAGAAATTGTATAAAACCATGCTCATTTCCCGTAACGAGAAAAAGGACAGGCCGACACGTAGTGACGACGAACGCCGTGGGCCGAAGTCGTCCAAATCGCCTCTTCAATATCGTTGACAGGAACACTGGGATCATGTTCTTGGTGGATACCGGGGCGGAAGTTAGTGTGATCCCACCGTGATCCCACATAGCTCGTCTGACGCACCACATGCGTCAGCTGCATCCCGCGAGACCCAGGGAACAACGCACTCCAGTGCACGTTCCGAAAGACCTTTCTACATGTTCTCACGTATTCTTACGTGTCGACCAAGTAAGACAGCCTAGCTCCGAACCTTACACAGGCCCATACCGTGTTATTAAACGGTCTTCAAAAACTTTGGTGATTGACCGTGGGGGTAAAAGGGATACTGTCTCGATAGATCGCGTCAAGCCTGCGTTCATCGATGAACAACAGTTTGTTCCATCATCGACCTTAACGCAATCTACAGAGCCACCTGTAACGACGCCCAGATTTTCAGCTCCACCACAATCCCAGTCATCAGATTCGCCGCAAACTAATACCAGTCACGGTAGAAGAGTTCGTAAACCTGTTCGTTTCTCCGATTTTGTCGAATTCATCCACACCTCATGAATCTTTTTCATGTTCTCTCGTAGTTTGTATTACGCTTTACCGTTAGCAGCGTAAATATCTGAATCTGTCTCCCCGAGTTTTTTCCCCATCAGGTAAAGTCATGAGGCTGGCACGTTTGGGTCCGTCCGTTCAACGGTTGGCTGTTTCTCAATTGTTTTGGTCGTTTGGATGCTTTGGTCTACTCCCAACGCTTGGACGTCTCGCCCGCCCACGTTCGCCTTTGGATCGTTGTCTGCTTGGCTCAATTTGGCTCGCTCAGCTCGTTTGTATGGCTCGCCCTCCTGGCTTTGGCTGCTAGTGTGCTTGACTCGTTTTTGGTCCCCCCACGGCTCGCCGGTACGAACAGGATTTCAGCTTCGTTGTGGCAGTGGATTGGAATGCGGTGGGGGGAGTGACCTCTCCCAAGCGCACCGTCCTTCAGCAGTGGTGTTAGGTCCCACCGGCCCTTTTCTTTGATTAGCCAGTTTCTGTAGTCCGGTGTGCCCGCTGGGACGGCCCAATCATGATGCATCCCAATCCACAAGAAGAATAAATAATCTAAATACCAACGAACTCCTATAATTCTGCCTTTCTTTCATCTGCAAGCCACCATCGATCGAAGTCCTCGTCCCTCGACCTTCTAGGGGGAGGCCACTGTAGTGACAATGACACTTTACTCCATCAAGCATCGCCATCAGACTTGTACACATTTTGTTTTACTTTGCACTCCTCCAAAGCTTATATATAGCGGACTGCATATTTGAACCAGGTCCGCCGTCTTCCCCGCGCGCTGCCGACTGTTGTGCTCCGGCCGGTGGCCGAGTGGTCTGCACGTTTGCTTTGCAACCATAAGGTCACCGGTTCTAATCCGCGTAGGGATGGGCGTCCTCGCGGTATACTAATCCCGCGCGCGACTGGTGGTGGTCGCGCAGCGAAGCGCCGTTACGGCTTACAGCTGATGCATTATTATTATTATTTATAACTCTGCTTCACCACTTTCTCCCACTGTCCTCAAGCTATATTTACATAGCTATTGTACATAGCTATTTTCTCAAGACATTTTTATATCTTGCCATCTTCTGTCTTACTGGGCTACGTTTTTCTTGTGTAGCATCCTTCAAGGGGCTACACAGTTAGATTCTCTTTGACTACTTCCAGGCTAACGGGATGTTGACGTTTTAGGCTGTGTAGACTCAACGCAGTGCCTCCCTCACCGCGATAGCCTGCTGCGCTTGTTCACCCTTTATTACTGTAGCCACATACATCTTTAACTGTCCACCTTTCGACTCACTCCAACTGTCTCCCCAAATGAACTACAGCCTCTATCATAATGCGCCGACTAATCCAGTCTCAGTCTCCTGTGACATTACTGGGCATCGTTCAATCATTCTGCAATCGGACGGCCAACTCTCAGCGCAATGCCCTAATTTAGCCTAATCCCATGAGCCAAATAATCTGAGACTACAGGTTACCGGGATGTTAGCGGTCTAGGCTCGGTCGATTCAAAGAGGTGTTTCCCTCACCTTGACAGCCTGCTGGACTTCTGTGACTCTGCCGACCATTGTTCGGAAGACTGAACGCTCTGTCTCCATTGCCTCGAGAGCCACGTCAACTGTCGCAATTCTTAGCCCTAAAAGTCTACTCTCGACTCTGTCCTCCCCTCATCATGCTCTGCATTTATTTCATTTTATTCCGGAGAGCGAGCTCTAAGTGCCCTCACCTATTAATCACTTTTATTGCTTCCTGAGTAGCGAAATGTAGCTTTAGGCTCCGCTTCACCAACACACATCACTCACATGCCAGCCTGCCTGACTTGTATACCTTGTATTAATTTACCATCTTTATCCCTAACCTGTCCATCTCTGCCGAATCTTCATTTATCTTCCCACCACAACTGTAGGACTTACTCTAAATGGGCCGACTAATCCAGTCTTGTCTGATTGATCCCCTGCGCTCCGAGTTCTCTCAGACTGTTGTGACGTTACCGGCATTTATTCGGAGGACCGAACGCTCTGTCCCCAATATCACATGAACCTCATGGACTTTTCCACACCTTATAAGTAAACCTCTTTCTATCCGGACCGTCTCACCCCTTATGGCGCTCACTACTTTCATTTCTTCTCTAATCGGTCTGCCAATTCTCAGTGCCCTGTAATAACCTAGTCTCATCTGACTGGTCTGCTTCTTTGACCTATTCCAGACCAGCAACATTTAAACGGTCTAGACTCTGTAGACTCAAAGCTATGTCACACTTACGTTGACAGCTTGCTAGAATTGTTCAACCTATTTATATAGGCACCTCCACCTCTAAACTGTCCACCTCCCGACCCACTCCAGTTGCGCTCCAAAATTAGCATTTAGTCTCAAGCACGTTTCGCTGACTAATACTGTCTTATCTGATCGGTCTCCTGCTCTCCAACTTATCTTAGAGTCCTGTGACATTACTGGCCATCGTTCAAATTACTGAGCGCCGTCTGTATTCAATCCTTCTTCAATCGGACGACCGAGTCTCTGTCATCCCTAACTCAGCCTCAGCTGATCAGCCAAATTCCCTGGGACTGCTACCAGGCTACCGGGAATTTCGCGGTCTAGGCTCCGTCGATCAAAAGCCGTCTCTCTCTCACCTTGATATTCTGCCGAACTTGTTCGCCCTATGTTAATATAACCACTTCTATCTCTGATCAGTCCAATCCTACTGACCACACACACCTTCCCAAAGGAACCATAGGGCTCAATCATCATGCGCCGACCAAATTCAATCTCTGTTGACCGGTCTCCTTCTCTCCTACTTCTGCGACGCTGTCTGCCATGCTCGGAAGACTGAACGCTGTCACCACTGTTTCGCGAGCCCCATGGACTGTTCCACACTTTATAATTAAACCTCTTTCTATCCGGACCATCTCCTATTCTTATGGCGCTCTCTACTTTCGTTTCTTCTTTAATCGGATTGCCAACTCTGTGCTCTATAATAACCTTGTCTCATCTGACCAGTCTGCTCTTTTAACCTATTCCAGGTTAGCAAGATATCTCGATCTAGGCTCTGTAGACTCAAAGCTAAGTCTCGCTTACATTGACAGCCCGCTAGACCTGTTTACTCTTTAATATTATAGCCACTTTTATCAGTAACCTGTACACTCAATCCTTCTTCAATCGGACGACCAACGCTTAGTGCCATACCCTTCTGTATCCTTATCTTATAAGTGAAATTCTCAGGGACTACTACGAGGCCTCCGGATGTGTCGACTAATCAAGTCTCGTCTGTTCGGTCTCCGGCTTTTAGAGTTCTCTCAGACTATCGGGATATCACCAATGATATTTCAGAACTGAACGATTCACACTTCGCACGAGAGCGTCCTTGCCTTCAACACACTTTAGAAGTAAATCTTTTCATCCCGACTATCGTCTCCTCGTAATTACTCTCACGAGTTACTCTTCGCACTGCCGTCCGCATTCATCCGCTCACAGCTGATTCTTTAAATTTCCTTTTCTTCTTGGAACGTTGTTTTACCTGTGTTGCCTCCGCATTCGGTCTCAACCTAGTTGTCCCTAGTTTCACCTAAGATGCCTTTTGCATTCGGACTGCTGACATCATTATCGGTTTACCTGTTTCTCTCCAACAATCCTATTAATCGCTTAAATTTTGTCAACACGCTGCACGCGAGGACACCGGTATAAACTTATCGTCCCGGATTTGAATCGGGTCGCCATCAACTCTGTTTCGAACGCAGGGTGGTCAATGTCTGGAACGACCTGCCTCAGCATATAGTAGAAGCGAACACCGTGTCTAAATTCAAGATGCTACTAGACCAACAATTTGCAGAGGTAAAGTACAGAGAGCGAAACGATAAATAAAAAGTTCATGTCCGAAAACGACGAATGATGCAGCTACACAGAGCGACCTCTACTCGCTGCTTGGCACCAGTTCTCAGTTCTCAGTTATATCGGTCTCTTGACCTTGCGCGTGCAGAACCTTCTTCCTACCTAGTAGCTGTTGTCTGAGTTACACCAGCGACGAGATGTAAAGAACGCGCCTAAAAATCACGTATACTAAACAATCGCCCAACGCACCAGGCTCGACACCATCTATTCCTGGCCATAGTTCTTACGGTACTCCCCATCGTACAAGAAGTACCAAAGCTGCAGGCGCCACTATAAACAACCACTTCCCAAAATCTGGACAGCCACAGTTCGTGAATCTACATGACATAACCGCACGCAACACTGCCCCTATACCACCGTCCCTTTTTTATGGGACATTACAGGTTATGGTCCACCGCACCCTACTCATCGAGAGCTAGCACCTGCCCTAGTTTATCTCCGAAATCTTCTATGTTCATTACAGTCCCCTCCAAACCGCTGGTTTCGGCCATTCGGGTAGATCCAGCAATCCCCAAGTTTCCTCTTAGCTTTTCGATGGCAAATATTCAGCAGTATCAAAATTTGCCACCCGCTGATCTCACATATTCGCAGCGTCCACCTAATAAACGCAACTCTAGCTTCCCCAACTCCTTGCTGCCCCCATCCTCTCCCACGAAAATGGAAATTGCCCACGTTCGCCAACAGTCAACGCTCTCACATAGTGATCCGCTTTCGCCCTCAAAGTACATTGATGATCCAGTCTTTCCCCATTGCGATGTTCCATCCATCCACTCTTGCTTCATACTAGGGACCACATTAGCCCCCACATCTCCGTCTTATTGCCACTAACCCAACCATGCACAGGAACTGACAATAATCTACTGCATGGCCTTCATGCCGACGAAAATAGTAATGCTCCTACTAAAACAACCTCCCTACGTGGCAGTATAAAGGTTTCTGCGCAAAGAGACGAGCCGTTAGACCCGTTACCTTACCGAAGCTTTATTTCGCAGTCGTCTAACAACTCCCTAGCGGACAATCTGTGGGCTCACAATAACCTATATGGCCACGCACCTCATTGCACCTCCCCAAATCGCTGTGAGGTAATAACAGCAACAAGTGTATTGCCTGCACGTGAAACATCTGCTTTAATCTATTCTGACTCCTCCGTTATGACACGCGGGGATACTACACTGGACCCAGACCTCACTCTCTCTAAGGACCTACGGAGTGGAACCTGCAGTATGCTCCTTATCAATACAAGATCCATGAACCACTAAATGCACTACATCGGTCCATTAGTTCTTCTCTCCTCTCCACAAATCGTTCTGATCACAGAAACATGGCAATCCTTAAGCACCCCTGACAACAACCCAAATATCCCCCGGTACACCACGTTCTGCAATGGACGCAACAACCAACGCGGATGAGGATGCCTTATTTACTTAAGGGATGACTTTGGTGCCTCTGAATTTGAGTTGTTACCAATTGGAGACCCAGAGGATTCAATCTGGATTCAGACCAATGGCGGTACACTTGCCCTCGTTATTGGTTGTGTATACAACCCCCCACATGCCTCAAATACCAAGCTTAATGTACTAGTTAACCTCTTTAATGACGTCTGCACAACGTCCACACGCTACAAGATAGTGGGTGGTGACTTTAATATGCCACATATCTCTTGGAATGGCTAGTGTGCACCTCTCAGATACGGAGGCTTTGTTAACACAATCTATACGAAAAATTGGATTCAACACGTCCATGTTTCGACGAGGCTGTGTAATACCCTTGACTTAATTTTTACGCTTGGCATGGTGGATGCTGTTACTAGCATTAAAGACAACATCCCAGGAAGCAACCTTAAGGTAGTTAATCTATCATTTACGCTCTCTGTCTCATCCTATCGCTCAACTAGTCTAACTGGTGAATCGCGAATGTTTAAAAGCATTAACTGGGACAACTTTTCGCTGCTTGTCCGATCAGTTAACTAGGATACATTTTCGTGTCCACTGACATGGACACAGCCACCCTTGGACTCTACAACAACATCACCAATTGTCTAGACGTGGTCGCTTTGCTAATGCACAGCCGCAGGTCAAAACCGCTAAAGCGTTTATCCCACCTAAACAAGGTGCTGATGAAGCTCCGGAAAATGCGTCACCCATACTCTAAGACGCATGATTTCCGTATACTTGTTCGCATGAACGGAGTCATAGACAACTGGCAGCACTCCCAGGTGATGGTCAAGCTAGCTGAAAAGCGCGCCGCGTATAACAGCAACAATAAAACCAAGTCCATCACTCAGCTATTGAAATATAGAAACAATCGCACAGCAGCATCCATCACCTCCCTAAGACTCTCTGCTGAGTCCGTAATCAGCGATCCTAAGGAACTAGCTGAGATTCTAAATCGCCACTTCTGCGATTGCTTCGCTGACATCAACCTGATCTTGCCAACTGCTGTGCCAAAACTTACCCACGACTCGCTAGACATTATTACCATCGACCTAGGTTCCATAACCCGAGTAATCAGATCACTTAAGCTGTCACTACACCCTGGCCCTGATGGTCTCCCATCTGCACTGCTGATACTCGGTGGTCAGGACCTTCCTGTTCTGCTGCTTACCTTATTTACACTCTCAATGCAATTCGCCGTGTATCCAAACACGTGGAAACATTCTGTAGTCATCCCTAGACATAAACAAGTTAGCCGTCAAAACATAGAAAACTACCTCCCCATCAGCCATACGCCTATTGCCTCGAGAGTGATAGAAAGAATTGTTAAGGAGAACCTGCTGAACTTTCTGCTTAGTCGCAACCTTATTAATAGACAACAACACGGATTTTTGTCATCCAAATCTTGTCAGACTTGCCAATTTGAGTTTCTTAACAATGTGACTGCGCAGATTTATGCTAAACAAGCACTAGTCATTATCTTCCTTGATATGAGAAAAGCTTTTGACGGGGTGCCGCACGCGGAATTATTAATAAAGCTAGAATCTTACGAAATCTCAGACAGCCTGCTCTCATGGTTCCAATCTTATCTCTCATCTCGCACGCAATCAGTAAAGGTGAACGAGTCTATATCACTCCCCAAACCAGTCGCAAGTGGCGTCTCTCAGGGTAGCGTACTAGGCCCACTGTTATTCTTGCTATATATCAATGACGTATTCTAGGTAATACAATATGGCAAGTCCTATCTGTTTGCTGATGACATCAAACTGGTGTCCTCCATTCACCCATCAAACATGCAAGCCGGTCATTCCCAGATTCATAGCGACCTTAGGGCTCTGGATGTTTGGTGCAACAATTGGAATCTGGCATTCTCACCGGTGAAATGCCACGTCCTCTCATACCGATGCATCGTTCCGCCCAAGGCGTTAGCGCTTCAAGGCACACCGCTTGCTACTAGTCTAACAGTTCAAGACCTAGGTGTACACTACTCCAGTTCTCTGAACTTCGCAGAGCAAGTGAGCCATTGCTCAGCAAAAGCACGCTCCCTCATAAGCTACATATTTAAATCGATGACACTGCAAGAATCTAGGCTTGCTCTATACAAAACCTGCGCCCAACCTATGCTAGAATACTGCTCTACTGTGTTTACCAACTCCAGAAAATGCGATAGAGTAGCCATTGAAAAGGTTCCACGATCGTTTAACCAACGTCTTCTGGTCAACTCTACTCTCAACTATCGTGGTCGGTGCATCAAACTCGTGCTGGAGCCTTTATGGTTGCACAGGCTGAAAACTAACCTCATCTTTCTATATCAGCTTAACAATAATCCTCTTGCGAACTCTCCAACTTTCTTTCTATCATCGGCCAACATTTCGTACCCTCTTCGTAATAGACTGCACTCGACAAAATCGAGAATAAACTATTTATTTATTTATTTATTATCTTGCAGAAGCCCACAGTAGTATCCGTGCAAACTTCTATCTTTACTGATAGACATATGTGTGGAATAGGCTTCCACATAATGTGCGGGCATCTAATAATGTAATCCACTTCCGTACAGCACTTGATAGGTACCTCGTAGTCAGTCAGGTTTCTACTCTTATAAGCAATAACAGACTTGAAGACGAACTGTGGGAAAATGGTCCTGACCACATATAAGCGTTTCCCCATCCTACCTCACTCAACTCCAATGTAGTCCAATTGTAGTCCACTTCTCTCATCTGCTTTTTCCGGCTCAGTCTACCGTAGTATGCATTCTTTCCGTTTTCTGTCCGCTCTTCATTCAATCTTTTCTAGCTCGCTTCAGGTGATGTGGCTCACTCAGACAACTTACTGTATGCTTGCATTCTTCACGTCTGCTGTACTTTCTTCATTCAACCTTTTTAGCTCTCTTCTAGCGACCTTCCTTATGTCATCAGGTCAGCGCACAGCTGCTGCTTGATAGATGCCCAGCTGTCACTTACCTGTCTGTAACACCTAAGTAATTGTAGTTCAGCTTCCTTACCGGCTTTTCCACAGCTTCAGCTATCTTTGTAATATCTCATTAGCACCCTAGTATAATTTCACTATCTGCGCGTCGCTGGGTCTTAGACTCTAGGCTCTGAACTATTTAGCAACCATATTGCATGCCTGCGCTTCTCCCGTTCGCTGTCCATTCATCATGTTAACTTAGCTCTCTTCTGTCCAGCAAACAACTCAAGTAGTCCGCGCGCAACCGCTCTTTTCTAGACGTTCTTTTATCTATTCCTCACCACATCTATGACACATATGTATACTGCAGTTTAGCTCTCTTACCGGCTAATCCCGGCACAGGCATCCTTGCTAGATTCACAGCTGTCACCTCTTCTGCGACACATAAATAATTGCAGTTTAGCTTTCTCACTGGCTAATCCCGCCTCAGGCTTTCTCAGTTATATACTATTACATCCACGTCATGATTTGAATATCCGCCTGTCGTCTTATGTACTCAGGCACTGAACTATTTAAAAGCTGCATTGTATGCCTGCGCTCCTCCCGCTCACTGACCTCCCATCATGAAACCTTTCATAGCTCGCTTCTGAAGATCAAACATAACTCAGCCCAAGCCTCTCTATTCTAGACGTTCATTTCTTCATTACTCGCTACTTGCTTGATGCTCAGCCGTCACTAACTCGACCGCGACAGCTAATTAATTGCGGTTCAGCCGTCTCACCGGCTTCTCTCTGCTCAGGCTTCTCTACTTCTATTACATTAGCTATACGGCATGATTTCATCCTCCGCGTCTTCGCCTTTTATGCTCTGAAATATTTAACAACCATATCGTATGCTTGCGCTTCATCCGTTCGCTGTCCTCTCTTCATAAAACCTTTCTTAACTCTCTTCTCTGGAGCAAACATAATTCAGGTGGCCTGCGCACAGTTGCTGCATTGCCTCTCCCTTCTAAACGTCCATTTATTCGTTACTTGCTGCAACGTCTGTGACGCCTGCTCATGTAGGATTCCAGATCATTCACTGGCCTTTTCCAGCCCAGCCTACCTAAGTACTAAAATCTTAGCACCATAACAGGACTCAGTATCTGCGCGCCTCTGACTCATATGCTGCGATGTCCTCAGCAGACTTAATTTATGCATGCACTCCGACTGTTTGATGTCCTTCCATATAAAATTTTCAGCTTTCTCTAGAACTCCTTCCAACTCTTCAAGTCGATGCTCAGCCGCTCCTTAGCCTCTCTATTCTAGACGTTCTCATATCTCTTAATTGTTGAAACGTCTTCGACATTTTTACCTGTAAGCGACCAGCTATTGGACTAGCTTCCCCAGGCTATTTCCAAAGTAGTAGTTTCTCAGCACCATAGCATGAATCGTGAACTTATACACCGCCGTGGTTCAGCATTATATGATATGACTCCCTCAATCAACTCACTGTATGCTTGCATTCTTCTTGTCTGTTGTCCTTTCTTTATTCGACCTTCATAGCTCTCGGCTGGCGACCTTCTCCACCTCATCCGGTCAGTGCACAGCTGCTCCTTGCTAGCTGCACAGCTGTCCCTCATTTATGACACCTAATTAATAATAGTTATGCATTCTCACTGGCTTCTCCTGGCTCAGTCTTCCATAGTTTTATTCCTTTAGCAACACAGCATGATCTTATTATGTGCGCATCGCCGCTTCTTCGCCTATTTTTGCTCTAAACTATTTAAGAGCCTTGACATATGCCTGCGATTCATCCGTTTGTTGTCCTTTCTTCATGAAGCCTCTCTTTGCTCTCTTCTCTCTTGCATGCATACCCGTATATTCAGCGCAAGCCGCTGTTTTGCCTCACCCTTCTTACTGTACATTTATCCCTTACTTGATGTATTGTCTTAGAACTTATTACCTGCAATCATCCAACCCTCGGGCTAGCATTCTCTGGCACTATCCAGCTTGGTACTCTTATCTTAGCACCTTAGCTGCTGCAGTTAGGCCTCACTGCTCTGATACTCTAAGCAACCTTACTCTACGCTTGCATTTCGGCTATTCCCTGCCGTTCCGTCAATTAATGTTTCTTAGCCTCTTATTTCTTCTCTCCTCTAACTTGGTCAGCACACAGGCGCCCGTTAGCTTCACATTTCTAAGTGTTCATTTCTCACCATTTTCTTAGCAACATAATATGACTTGTTTCTCTGCGCGGCGCTACATATACATTTGTTTTGCACGTTCACTTTCCTTTAACTGATCTTTATTACTTTACTTCTATCGATCAATCCATTCTCACCTAGTAATCTGGGTCCGCTCTTGCAGCAAATGTTTCAACACTTACCTTTGTAGGAGGTTACTCTCATTAGGCTTTTCCTATTTCAATAAGCCATAGCACTATAATCCTAGTACCCTCGTGTCGTCTTTCTGTCTTAATCACCCAACAATTTTTACTCAGCCCTTGAGTCCTATCTATCCGCTGACTTACCACCAGTTGATTTATTATTCTCTTTCGATGTAGGCTGGCCACCAGCCGTCCATTCACCATTCAAACGCCGATGGTCCCTGAAATCTGCTTTCTGTCTGTCCACGCAATGGTCGCATCATAGTAAACCAATACAGCGTTTCTGCTTAATGGTCAACTCTCTGTATTACATGTAGATAGTAGCAACCAACTTATAGGGCAAATGCTTTCGAAAAACATTCAGAAGACACATTCAGCACAATCATTGCTGCAAATTGTACATCAATTGTCTCCACGCTAAATGTTATAACATTGAAGTTTAACAATGCTTGTTTCCACGCCTGTTCGTTGCGGCCTTGGTTGTCTCTCACCTTCTCTTTTCTCTAAAGGTCCGGAACTTCTTGGAGATCTGGGATTCTACCGAGAAACCTTTTTTCAGGGGCAGGACTACCAATAATGTCCTATGAAGCACATGGCTGTACAACAAACGGATACAAGTGCACTCAATACCATGATCGTTGTCCAGTGATGATAGCTGGATTGGAGAACTTGACACTCCTAAGAAGAATACATACTCCTGAAAAATCCAGGCGCAAGAAACTGAAGTTTCGCCTACCTGAAAACCGACAAAGACGATTCTTCCTGAATCCCCCATCCTCGATTCGCCTCAGCCATTATGGCGGCCTTGCCCAAGATACCTGATCAAATAACGGAGGAAATTGAAGGTCATTTGACTGCGTATATCTGAGTGTGAAAGCAGTCGACAACCTTGTCTGCCAGTTGTATATTAGTGCACCGACAAATTTCTGACAGTTTTCCAGGACGTGGTGGGTTTTCGCCTGGCAAGCGTTCTCCCTATAAAAAGCCACAAATGTCCGTGTAACAACACTGCGACGTGGCGGATGTGACTCGCCACAGGATAAGGTCTGCCCAGAACAACCTACTGGCAAGTCGACCAGAATCATTATTCAATATTGCCTTGACACTTTCAATAATAAGTTACACCATGCCCATATGTTTCGTTTTCATTACACATGTAGTGCCCTGACTGTTTACACTACGTGAGCTAGAATTCAACGTTTCGTCATTCATTGCAGACTCTATCCCTCATGACTACTTACACAATTTCCGCAGCCTGTACAACCTTCGGCTTCCTGCCGTCTACACTCATAGCAACGTGTTTGTTGCAAAGCAATATTGCATGTAAATATTGTCCATGCCTTGTTTGGTGTGTCTCGACAAATTCGAGAATAAACTATTTATTTATTTATTTATTGATTAAAATTACATAAGTTTTAATGTATCAAAGGCACCGTTGCGCGCCACCAGTCTGTGTTGGTGCTTCTTAATTCATTGCTGTATTTCTGTTTGGCTGCCTCTTGTCCGTTGCCCGTATTCTCCCGACTTTATTCACAGATACATTCGCCAAAACAAAAACGTTTATCCACTGGAACTGGTCGACAAACACTCAATAGCCAGCTGGTTTACACGCTTGATCTTTTCTCCGGGAATGAAGAACCCATACATCGTTCCAAATGGAGCTCTTTCCGCCATTCTGGAGAATATAACACCACGTGGTCTAAACAAATGGGTTTAGCTCGCCTCGTACTCACAGTAGAACAATTTACTCACCTGGAATATTATATTTACATGGATCCCCTGTTCCATAACCGAAGACAGACAATTCTGACCTGATTACCTTCACTGCCTCAAACATTCCCATTCTCCAGTCACCTGGAGCTTTTTGATGTCATTTTACGGACAGCATTGCGCGCGTATAAGCGGCTTTTCCGATGATCTTCCATGGAGTTTTCACTTGGACATTGAGACAATTACACTTACATTTTAAATAATTCCTAGTGCACTTTGCGGAGAATAGGCGTTGTTTCTTGTTATGGACATATTCAGACACAAGAAACAACTGCACATACCGTCCCCATGACAAGTCCAGCATGGATAGCTGGACACGGGTTACGAGCCGGACAAGAATATAATAGAAAAAGCCGGCCTCTATTAACAACGTGTTTACTCACCTGCATCATTATCATTCGACTCAGCGACTCT
>CALYDF020000957.1:0-18456 GCA_944474145.2 Dicrocoelium dendriticum | reverse complement strand
TTTGTAAATTTATCATTTAATTCCATCATACGCTATTGAACTATGAAAGGATGTTTGTGCAGCTTGGTTTATGATCGACTGCCTGTCTGACTGTCTGCGCACAGCAGGCGGAGGCTGTGTGGGCACAGATTTGCTTTCTTTATTTTTTCTGAATCCGGTTGGAGGAAACAAAGACCTAAGTATCTTGTTGTAGTTGGCAGCACCCAGTTCCAAGCAGCAGTAAATTATGGGATGGATGAGACCAATCGATGAGGGCATCATGAGGATATTCGCAGGTATAGGTTGGTTATTTGCTTATATGTCGGTTTGATGATTCCATCTTTTTACTCAGATCGGAGTGAATAGCAATCAAGTAAGAACAGAAAAAGGCAGCAAGATATGGTTGGCGGCATCCGGTTTCGGAGTTGCCTGTCACTGTGGCCAGCCACAGGATGTTTACGCCTGCAGAGGGAGCATGTTTGGCTTGCGCTGCACCACCAACTGCTCTATCTACATACCGCATATTTAGTGTAAACCCGAAGGAATAAGACCGGTAGGCATGTGGATGGAGTCAGCTTTCATCAGTGGAGCCGGCCCACACTCCTTCACAGACAAATAGAAGCACACTGTATTTGGGGAATCAAGCGCACACAAGGATAAGCTCCACACTGAGTACATGGAACCCTTCTTCGAGCCCACCAGCGCAATAAGGACCGTGCACCCTGTACCCCCCAGCAACGACAAACTGTCTCCTGGAGCCAATATGAACTAGACGGCGAGTAATAGACAGGTAGGCACCTTGTCAACATGCACATCAAGCGCAGCCACACTGGGGATATCAAGCAACAACCAATCACTTAAAACGACAAGATGAAGTAAAATAAATCGAATGATGCATACAGATACGCAAGGGCATATCTTTCCGCTAAGTTACCATATGAAATAATTTGGTTGGTAACGAATCCGCGGTAAGTAAAAAGTGTCCAGAAGTTAATTAAAAATGCCACAAACGCAACAAATTTAGTGAATGTAAGCGCAATCAACGTAAGCAAAGTGGCAAGTTAATAGAAGATTATTAAGCTAGGAAGAACAAAACCAATAAATTGAATGAAATTTATCCAAGTTAAAGAAACCTAATTTAAGTGTAAGTTTGTTGAGCAGCAGACATTTAGTGAGTTCTTGTCGACTCACGTGACATTGTTTTCCCACTCAAAATATAATTCGCTTCCATAGACTTTTGGCTTAATGGTGACGTTGAATAAGCCGATTCATTTCGTTGGAGGTGACAGAGTGAATTTTCTGTTGGGTTTTTAGTCATTAAGCCCAATTGCAGAAGTGCGTTCGCGGTATCCACAGCAAAACTTGTTATGCCATTGGCAGTCTCAAGTGACGGTATTCCACATTTAACCTGTCTGATGTCCTACACATACCTGTACGGCAGATTCACATTGCCCATGGAGTGGCTATATTCCGAAACAGGATTCATTAAAGCCAGAGATAATCATGTGGAATACACGCTTCATGAAGATCACTGGACGACAAATTAACCTCTATGGGAACCGACAACTGGGTGCACCTCCTCTGACCGCCTTCGAATTTTAACCTGGGCGATGTTTTTCCTTAAAATTTGGTTGTAATATGCGAACTTTCTTGTTACTGTATTCTTGTACACTGGTTAGTTACTGGTAAACACTCGTGTCTAGGGTGGACGTGACAAGTGCGGTTTCCGCTTAGACAACCATGACTGTACTCAGTCAACCGAACATAGTCTATTTTGTTTACGATTCCATACCACTCATCCTGCTCACGCAAATGCGTAAGTTCTTCCATCCAGTTACCACCCACGAGGACGCGCGACGAAATTGGTTCATGATTAGTGTTGTCGTATCTTGCGTAGTGCGCCACACAATATTTATGATGAAGCACAATCAACCGGTGTGGTTCTTCACAGACGAAAATATTACAATGACACTCATGAATAGCAATGAATCCGACGGTGTTTGGAGAATACCCACGGACCACTATACTTGTTGCCAACTACGCTAATCTGTATTGATGTCCGCTGGACCGCGGAAAATCGCAGAATGTTAAATTGTTTTTGTGTCTTTGTGTTTGGTCATTGTAAGACCCACGTTGTATGAATGGATTGCGATGGTTACTTTCAACGAAGATCGCAATGCGTTTTGAAGTGAAGCTTGGTCGATTGCATCACTGGGAGTGTAACGAATTACTCAGATTATTATTGGGCATTTTCCGATAGAAAAACACTGCGCTTAATCAGTTAAGGACCCAGTAATCGCCTTGATACATCTTCACTTCAAAGTGAAACGCGGTTGACGTTGATATTGTCCGTCTCAATCGATTCATAAATACCCAACAGTCGTGTGCCTTGTGACAAATATTGCTCTTATTTCCAAAGGCGTTGTAATCCAAATTGATTTTATATCGGCTTTTATTGTGATTACCTTTCGTCCTTGACATCGGAGCTTCTTCAGACCGGTTGTACTAGTAAATACTTAGCTTGGCTCTTTATATCCGTCTAGTATGATGATTGAGAGATTTAACCCTTGTCAGTTTTATTAGTTCCAATGGGTCAAAGGTGAGTTTGGAGGGACAAAGAACACTTCCATTTGTTCCAGGCATTAACTAATTACTTGTGAGGCCATGTTGATGATGTTATTTGCTCTAGTGATGATAGTTTGAACTTTCCGCTCCACCCTGAGTCCCTCCGACACAGATGCTTAGACTGGCCGTGCTTAAACTACCTGCCACTTGTTCGACATTTCCACACTGTCTACTGTGTTTATGTAATTCGTGACCTTGGCGTTGTTTAGTGCGGCGGAAAATAACCTTTGAACTTTAAAGCACTAAGCTCTTTTCACCAATTGGAAAAGCGCGGAATGAAGACGAAGCCATCTTCTTCTTTCCGTGCTTTTTAAATATTTGAATTGTTTTTCCCATTACCTTCCTAATGATCGCTTCATTGTCCTAGTCGGTTGAGCGCCTCGCATCTAGAGCATGTACGGCTACGACCATTTATTCAGTTTCATGTATTGGTATTCGTGAAATAAATATCTTGTTTTCTGCTACCCTGGTGCGCAGTTTTCCTGCTGTTTGTTACGTGCAACCTAATATACAATGAATACACCTATATTTATAGACTCAAACCGTATTATTGTTTCTCTGAAATGGGTCATTTAAATGCACCAATATTGAACGGAGCGTTTGCTTTCGTCGGAAAACCACCTCTGGTTAGTATCCGGTGGATGGAATCAGAAATTCCCATTTTAAAATGGTTTCCACCGTCCCGATCCACTCCGCCTTACGCCGTGAAGTATGATTTAGCGCTTACAGCAATTGACGAGTAACTAACCGCCACGGATATTCATTACCTATTAAGTTGTTAGTTGCTTCGAATGAATATGCGTGAATAAACATGAATATGTAAATGAATGAATATGAAAACGGAAGGAACATTTCAGCCAATCTTCTAAGTTATTTGACTGTATGTATTCGAATATATGAAGGGGCTTAAGACATCTAAAACACCGTATTTATTTTAGTATATTGCACAAACGTTCGTTATAATACGCTGAACCTACTTCATCTGAAACTACTTCGTCATCTAGTGACAAATGTCCGATTCTTCAATGATGATGATTTGGTGGAAGAGATGCCTTTCTCCGGGAGGATTTAAACTCATAATATTGGCCAATCTATATTCGTGGTAGAGAATGACTATCTAACTGAACACTTCATCATCATTCAGCACATTGAGCAGGTGCATATATGGGTCTTGTCGCAATGGTGGGAAGTTATAAATAATTTGTTAATTCTCTAAAAATGTTCTCCATTCTGTGGATCAAATCCATAGTGGCTGAGAACTTGAGAGGGCGCCTAAACCCTTCACTTCGATTGCTGTCATAATAGTCAAATTTACCAAGTCGCACCAGCTACAAGATATTTCCCAGCAGTTGTGAGAGGAGGGGTGTAAATTGTTTCAAGGTTGCACTGTTGCATACAATTATTAGATGGCAGTCCCAAGTTAAGTCTCTTCGCCATTTTATCACATTTTGCCAAGCCATTACTGCATTCCATTTCGGAATTGATAACTAAAGAAAGTTGTTACTAGATTAGTCAGATCTATTAAGCCTGCTTGCTGTTTGAAAAATAACTTATTAAATAAAACTTTTGCAGCACAATTGCTCAGCTCGGAGAACGAAGGAATACCAGAACAGTTAACCCGTCTTACACGTATTCCGATTTAACGTAAATAAAACTCTTCAACGCAAGTTCAGTAATCTCAGTTCTAGCATAGAAGTGATTATCGATTTTCTTGAAATACTAGACGTGCATACGCAAAAGATGCTACTTGATTCTCGGCGCAGTCACCGAGGAGCTAAAGGAAGAATAATTGGTTGTTTATGATAGCCAGTTACAACAAACCTGAAAAGAAACGAAAGACATGTTTTGTTACCTGATTGACGTAGAAATCCAGATTTCGATGTGTGACCCATTTTGAGCACATCCCGACTGTGTTGGAGTGAAAATTCAGAAAGGTCTGTTAAAATTTAAATTGGAACAATGGCAAAATAAAAATTCACGCAAAAACGGGTCTTTGAAAATGTACTAGTGCTTCTAAATGATATCTTTGATTGCGGGATATAGTTGAAATACATTTATTTGTTTTCAATGCATATAGTTGGATAATTGTGGAATAAAGTGGATAGTTCCTATAATAACGGTAGAAACCAATTGGGCATCATCGCAACAGGCGATCTTTGATTCCTGCTGTCAACTATGGAGCCAGACCCATGCTCACTTGCTTAAGGTTATCCGGCTCAGGGCTCGCATTACTCTTTCGACAAAAATGTTTTACTGGGTTACTAAACCTCAAAACTCATCCTGTATTTTGCGGTTAAAGCATAACAATAATTAACTACAACTTTACTGTTAAAGAGAATCGTTTTAGTATACTTAGTTTGTTTGATTTTGCTGTAGAATGCATGTAATTTGTGACGGTGGAAGTTCCAATGTAATATTTATAATGAAAATAACAGTGATCTTAATATTAAAAGTAGGGCCATCATAACAAAAATCTATACGATCACTGGAGGTCACAATGTACGTTTGTTCGGCGTTGCAGACCGCTGAAATTTGGTAATTAAATATGGGAACCATGCGAAATGGAAAGGTTAGCAAGGGGGCCAATTTTGAATGTTGACAGACAATTCCTAAGCCATACAGACAATTAATAGCAGTTTACCCATGCAAGCTTCTGGTAGGTTGTAAAGGTTTTCTTCTCATTAATAAGCCGAAGGTAGTTCATAAACTCCTTGTTCTTATCCAGCGTAAGAAGATAACTGTGTCATTTGAGTAGCGTGGAGAAATCTGTGGTGATCTACTGGTGTTTTTCAATGCCCTTATTCCAAGATATTACACTTATAGATTTACCAATATGGGGGAAATTTACAACTAGATGGCAACGCTATTTTCTTGAAAGTACAGCATCGACTGTAACATTAACTATGACATAATAAGTAATACGGGCATGATTTGGTCTACGATGTGTTTCCTTCTTTCCCACAGGCTACCAGCCTTAGTCAGAAAGCTCTGTGCTATCCCATTACGTCCCTATTCGGAACCCTCTTAAATTGTAAACCAACGTCATACCTGACCATTATTTCATCGGACTCAATGATCAATCATGTCACCTTACATGCGAAATAATAAGAGTATTGATTTCCCTTTTAGGGACCGAAACATACCTATCAGATATTTGACTAGTTCGTGGGTCGGGGAACCGACACTTTCCACAATGAGCCTAATGGGAAGGTTAGACTTTTAGAGCTTCGGTAGCGCATATGTCCGCGTTTTATTAGAAACTCTCTGAGAGCCTTGTAGGACAATCTGGTAGTTTGACTACAAAGCATCTTCAAATAACCCGACACTTGAGACAGCGCCTGTTGAAGATTCCGTGATTTTCCTAATTCGAACCGGCCAAACGCAAGAATTCACGCACCACCTTTCATGTGCGAAATCCATAAAGCACTTAAATTTCTGGGAATAAACTTGAACTGAATTGGGTTTCATTGTTTCTTAGGATTTTAGGATGTAATTGGTTTTTATATAGATTTGCATTGTGAAAACCTTACGTTTCACATCACTTTGATAGGCGCTCCACATTGAAACTCTCTGTCGCAATGCATTCGCACACCGATTGCTTAACAGTGGCCCAACCACCAGTCAGTAACTATTGTGAAAAGCCTTGTTCGTCATGAACCGGTTGCTAACAGGGTAGAAGTCCCAACTATCAAAGCAATTATCCCTGGTTTGATGCCTGCGATAGCTTCCTGATGGAATCATTTCAGTTCGAAAACTTACTTGGAATGTCATGTTCTTAAGTAAACAGAACCCATTAGTTATCTGCTACTTCTCCTGCCTATCGCTTGCGATTCCGTTCATTGCAGGTTTGTGTACCAACGCTCAAGTTCTTCTTAGTAACTTGGCCGAACTTAGCTGAAGCCTGGCGTCACAACCGCGGGATCTCATTTTAATTACGGAGAGCTGATTAAGCCTTGAGATAGCAGATTCTGACGTCAATTTACCTGGTATGCCGCTGCTTCGATACGAGAGATTTGACTAGTATTTTGGTGTAATTCTGTATTACAAGGCTAACCTCCGATGTGAACTGATTGATTACCCAGAAATCCATGCCTCAGATTTGCTTTTGTACCAGCCATGGTTGCGGAACAATGGCATGTCTACTAGATGTGATTTACTCTCCACCATACTCTACGTGTGAAATGGACTCCCAACTGAACAACGTTCTTCAAGTTGTTTTGAACTGGTCATCCAGTCACATTTTCGTTGCAGTCGACATTCATGAGTACGACCTGGAAAAAGCGAGACCCATAGCATTCATAGTTAGGCCTGTTTACAACAGGTACGTTCCAGCTACACTCTGTACAACCACGTTACGTCACAAACCAGATTTCGAACTGCTAACAATCTCCAACTGCTAGCTTGATCTTGTGCTCACCAACGAATGCATGACCGAATAATTACAAACATACCACTGGGTCGCAGTAATTATATGACTATACTGTTTATCTATGTATGTTATGCAGAATATGCTGAAGGAGAGGATGATAAAGTTTATACGATCACGGAATAAAACGTGTTGTCCACGCTTCTTAAGGTTGTATCTTGGAACTTCTTTACGGAATGCCATGCCGAAATGGCCTAATACACTTACACGAGGACATTTATCACACAGATAACCCAAGCGTAAGCAAATTCCTTCCATCGGCAAAGGAGACGGGAGTCATTTCTGAGGAACAGTACACGTAATTGCATGTATTTGAAAAACTCTGCAAGCCGTGCTTCCAAAGACACCCTGAATTTAGAAACCCGGACTGCCCACCTGGAACAGCGTAAACTTTGTTTGAGCTTGATCCGCCAGGACAAGCTGACGCATCAGCAGGATTTAATGAAGCAATTGTGTAAGAACCATAATATTATGCAGGCTTGTTAATGGCCTTTGTATGGTGGAGCGTCAAATTCCAGGGCTAGTCAAGACTGACCGGTACACGCGATCTGCAACGCAAGCAGCGGATCTCTTACGGGTCCATTATTTACAAACATTCCTGAGTGTAACCGGCCCAAGGATTTTCCCGGTTTCTGTTGTCCCACCATCAGCTTTATGCAATATCGCTTTAACTGCAGGATGTGTGCAAAGAAACGGTTGTTCTTTTGCATCTACAGCTATCCTGGTGCCAATAGCATTCTACCGAACGCTTTAACGGCAACAGCCAGTGATCTGTAGATGATCTGGTTATGTACTATCAGCGCTGTACGGAGCAGAACCATTTTCCAGCCATATGGAACCGACGGGTTATCACTTCTCCTCCTAAAATAGTTATTCGCACCGACCCAACCAAGTACAATCCGTACAGGCTATTCCATGTGATTTACAAGTTCATGGGGTTAATCGTCGCCGATGCTCTCATGCAGTATCTAGCAAATTACAAGATGATAGCACCAGAGCGAAGTGGCTTCCGAGAAAAGCACTCGGGCACTAAGAACTTGTTAATTGCACGCAACAGCTGGACTGACGCAGTTGATGGTGGAACAGGAGTTGATGTCATTTACTTGGAATTCTCAACAAAGTGTGATCGCTTTGAACACCGAATTATCCTTCATAAACTTCAGCTCTATGGTGTTAGTGACCCACCGCCGCGTTGCATGAACAATTTTCTGTACCAACGTTGGTTGGGGATGGGAGTCCGAGGATCCCTTTCTGAAGCAATTGAGGCAGAGCGCGGTGTATCACAAGGGTCGGTGCTCGGACTGCGGCTATTTTTGATTTTCTTACATAATCTGGCTTTGGAAATCAACTCTAATTTCGTATACTTCGCGTATGATATCAAGTTATGACGAGCGATCAGAGGACCGAAGGACCAACAAAGCTCCATCGTTAACTCAACATGATTTCAAACTGGTCAGTTCCGAATACACTACCGTTCAATTTGGGAAAATGTCACGCTGTTCAGTTGCGCCATGGGAATGACAAGGTTTATCAACGTAGGTCATAGGCATAACTACGTTGATGGGCTTGAGTCATTATATTGTAAACAACGTCCCAAGAAATCGGCGTTCGTATGCTCAAGCAAAGTGATATTAACTGTTCCAAACACTTAGAGGCAGTTTAGAAGAGCCAACTAGCCCGTCGGCTTAATGCAGATAGCATTCGGGAGTATCGATAAATTCATCTACCCCATGCTGCACAACGCTTACGTGCGCCCTCACATTGAAAACGCCATCAAAGCTTGACAACAACGGTTGAAGCGCCGCTTTAAAGAGCTAGAGAAACCACAACGTAGAGTCACAAAGAACGTTAATGACCTGCGAAATCTGTACTACCATCAGGGTCTGAAAAATCAGGGAGTTTTCATTGGCCGCTACGAAAGACTGCGCGGCGATCCTACCAAATATTGGGTGACCGTAATCACCTATGCCGTCACTTGCTGAAACTGAACCCTATCATCAATCTCAGAGGTCACATTCTGAAACTGTGTGCAAAGTATCGCTGCCTGGAATGGCGGCGGAATTATTTTTCTCAATGGGTTTGCCAACCCAAACATCGTTGTTTCCACCTCCTACATGGATATATTTGAAAAATGATTGGATCTTGCTCTTGGATTCCATCGGTTTGTTGTCTAAATTTTCACCGTCGCAACGAGACTGGACCTTAACGTGGTGCGACGGTTTGCGTACCTCATTGACCCATTGAGCTATACTGGGTGATGCCTCCGAGCATCTTGAGAGCTACTCCTACCAGGTTGGTCAATGTTGAGAGGTCAGACAAACTCAGTCTCCCGGTCCTCTAGGTTGGGGGTTTGAAATGGGATGGCGTCCATTTCTGTAAAACTAAATCACTGCCACCCCGCTGCCTTGCGGACAGGCTTTTGAGCCAAAGGCTTTGGATGAGGACCCTAATCGTTCTCCTGTCTAGGTCTGGGAGCCCTGGCAGTATCTCAGCCCACATACAACCATGACATTTTCTTCAAACATAAACTTCATCCTGCATCCGCCGTCGCGCAGATTATCAAGGGTCGCCTTATCTGCTGCATACAGCAGGGCGGATAAGCGAAAGCATGCTACTGCCCTCGCCTCCATTCTTTCTTTTCCACCTTTTTCTCTTAATCCCATCCCGGCCCCCATTACTAACCTTCCTTCTATAATTCCCAGCTTAATTGACAGCAACCGAAGTGCTACTGGAGTAGAACCGTCTGCAGCCACCATCCCACAGCACCTATCGGACGCCTATCGGCAAAAGTTCCTTATAAGGCCACGCTGACCCGTTTCCATGGCGACACTCAAAGTCCGCACTCTAAAACAAATAGGTCAGCAGGCTGCACTCGCACGCACCATGGACACACTGAGTGTTGATGTCTTTGTGTGTCCGAAACTAGGATGAATGACCCTAACGGGGTTACTGAATTAACTGCAACCGGCTTATCCTCTCGTTATTGGTTGCACGCATCCGCAGACGTCGATGCGGCAGTCACGGGTCAGGCTGGTGTTTGTATCATTCTCAGCTCCAAGGCTAAGTCATCGTTGGTTGATTGGATTCCGGTGAACAGGCGTTTATTTGCGGCCCGTTTGACGACATCAGCTAAGGTGAATTCGCGAAGTAAAACAAAACGCTGTTTGTTTGTGATTTCCGTTTATGCTCCCACCGACTGCAGTTCTAATGCAGTCAAGGACACTTTCTATCACGAACTGAACACACTGCTACGCAGTGCTACTAGTTCAGATATTATAGTACTTGCAGGGGATATGAACGCACAAGTAGGGCGTATGAGCTCTTCAGAAGCTCAGCTGGGTGGTAAGTATGGACTTAACGCCGAACGGACTGACAACGGCGAGCGCCTGCTGCAACTGTGTGCGGAGCACCAGTTGTTTCTTACTAGCACTGCTTTTAGACACAGTGGGCGCCGAAGTGCCACTTGGCGTCCACCTGTAGCTGGCCAGCGATGGACCCAAACTGACCACATAGCCATACGTTACAGGTGGCGCGGTTCCATTCTGGATTGCCGCTCGTACTGGAGTACCTGTGTCGACTCTGATCATGCCTTGGTACGCTGTCGTTTCTCCATGAACTTTACCGGAAGGCGCACAAAGCGTCTCCCCCGATTGGCAACGGAGAAATTGTCCCAGCCCTCTGTCAGGCAAGCCTATCAAGAAGCACTGCATAGCGAACTCTCGCTGTCTTGTCCTAATGACACTGAACTTCAGTGGAATAGAATCTCAACCGCTATGCACGACGCAGGAACATCTGTTTGTGGCGCTATCCTCGTCACCGCACCAGTCACTGGATATCCGAGAGGTCCGTGAACCTGTTGGAATCTAGAAAACACCTCCCGGCTGGCTCTGAACACAATGTGACCAGACAGGCTTTTAGGCTTGAACTAAAGCGGAGCCTACGTGCTGACAAGAAAGCCTGGTGGACCAGTCGGGCTCAAGAAATGGAGGAGGCAGGAGCAGTAGGCAATTACCGGAAGCTCTTCCAGCTAATACGCACCACTGGTCCGAGAAAACCAGGCGTCAGTGAGACAATCAGGGACAGCGCTGGTGCGCTGATACACAATAAGGAGCGCCGTATGGCTCGTTGGGCTGAGCACTTTGAACATCAGTTCAGCTGGCCCCCTGCTCCCGGACCTCTTCCTACTCAGGTGATGCAGGACGAGCCATGGACGGTTAGTTTAGAGCCTCCGTCGGAGGCCGAGGTCCGAAACGCGATCACAGCCCTCAATCGTTTTCGTGCCGCTGGCCCGGATTCCATACCACCTGCACTATTTAAGGATATAGGTGAGGTCCTCTGCAAAGCACTGACCTCCCTATTCGAACATATCTGGAACGAAGAGAGGGTGCCGGCTAATTGGAGCCAATCTATTATAGTGGCAATATACAAGATGGGCAGTCGCACAGACCGTGCGAACCACAGGGGTATTAGCCTAATGCCAGTTGTGACAAAATTACTAACCTTCATTCTCGTTCGTCGCCTCACTGCAGAACGGGAATCTCGGATTAAGGAAGTGCATGCCGGTTTTCGCCCAGGACGTGGCTGTATAGACCATATATTTACTTTGCGGCAGGTGCTAGAGCAGCGCCACGCATACCGCAGACCGACAATAGCTGTGTTCCTCGATTTCAAGAGTGCGTTCGATTCAGTCGATCACCCGATTCTGTTCGAATTACTTGCGCGGAAAGGTGTTCCTACGAAATATTCGAACATCCTTCGTGCTCTATACTCGAACACTGGAGGCCGCGTCAGGGTCTATGGTGCCCTATCGGATAGCTTTTCGACTACAAGTGGCGTTCGACTTGGTTGCCCGATTTCCCCGTTTTTGTTCAATTTTGTCGTGGATTTTATCATGGATTGTTCCCTTACGGAATCTCACGATGTAGGTGTTGAAGTGCTGCCTGGTGACAGGTTAGTTGACCTAGATTATGCGGACGATATCGTCTTGCTTTTCGACAATGTTGTGGCGGCACAATCAACCCTGAACAGCCTATCCAGAGTGGTCCCATTATTTGGTATGCACTTCGCACCTTCAAATACAAAGTGTTGCTGCAGGACCACCAGCCACTCGATGACACCTTGACGCTTGCTAACGAGGAACTCGAGGTGGTTGATCAATTCACTTATCTTGGCAGCTGCATCAGCAATGATGGGCGCATAGAAACTGACGTGAGCTCAAGCATTGCAAAGGCCGGAGCTGCCTTCTTGAAACTGCGTCATCTTTGGCGACAGAAGGGTGTTTCCCTTTGTCTGAACGGCCGTGTATACAAGGCCACAGTGAGAGCCGTTCTGCTCTATGGTAGTGAAACTTTGCACTTTTGTTCTGAAGTTTTGAGGCGCCTTCAAGTCTTTGATCATCGCTGTTTGCGATGCATTGCTGGTGTCGAGTGGCACCAGCGTGTCGGCAACGATGATGTGTGTAGGCGAGTACTAGGTGGTGATGATCATGCTAGCTCCCTAAAACAACAGATAGCACTGAATAAGTTGCGTTGGCTCGGGCACGTGCTACGTATGCCTGGTCACCGCTTACCTAGGAGGGCCTTGTTTAGTTTACCAGTTGTAGGATGGCGCAAGACTCGAGGTGGACAGAAGTTCACTTGGCAGGGAGAAATGAAGTCACTGACGACCAAACTGGGTGCCGTTGGTCCGTCTCGCCTTCCGGGTTGGAGTCCACGTGAATCACCTTGTGCTTGGGTCGAGACTTTACAGGACATGGCTCGCAGTAGACACAAGTGGCGCGTCTGCTGCCGTCTCCTAATCGGATTGTCTGTTTAAAGTGTGTTTGGTGCGGAGTTATCTGCGGGGTAATGGCTGATTATGACGCGTGGCAGTGAAAGCCGCAAGGAAGCTGTCTCGCCAATGCCGCCTTATCTTTGCACGATAGCCAGCTGTTTGTGACGGAATGTTGTCGACACAAGGTGTAGGCGCCTTGACCCTGAATGTTTGCTTAAGGCATTAAGGTTTTCAGGTTAGTCCGCCTTCTCTCCCTCTTCTTATTCTTTGTTTCATAGGCCCTCGTGGTTGTATGGCAGCGAAGCATCAGTTCCACTGGCTGATGTACTGCTGTTGATGATGATGATGTCTAAATTTTTAACTATGGAATGCGTTAATTATCTCCTTAAACCGGATTAACAAGTCACAAAAGCCTGAGGATTAGGTACAGAACTGCGTATTTGTTTAATTTTCAAGGAATACATCGAATATCCCCGTCCCCCTGTTTTACTACTCCTTTGCATCCAATTCCCACTTGTACCACTATTATTTGGCGTCCTATCTGCTAGACAAAACTCAAACGCAAAACGTACCTTTCTCTGGATTTTGCAGTTTCACCCTACCGTTATCGGTACTTGTCAAGTAATTACTGTTTTACCCGGCATAAGTCATTGTTCATTAAAATTGACGTAATGATGCCCTACTTTAAAATGGACGACAGCTGCTATTCATCTAAATATCTTCAAATGAATCTGGATGGAATTGCAATGCTATTCTGGCACCTTTTAACCGAAATGCTTTCTGGTTTATGGTGTCAACTCCAGGGAAACTATCGGTAAGTAATGATAGCAGCTTCCTCAAAATACTCGAAGTGCTTACAGACAAGTGTGTAAAAGATCGTGTATATGGGAATGGGAATGGTGTGTCATATATGCTGGAATCGCGTCAGAATATTGGTGGCCATGGTAAGCGCAGCAAATTTCCTACAATTTCGATGCTTTCAACACATATAGTTGTTAAGCTGGGAGGAGAACCCACACATTTTAAATGCCAGCGGTTGATTACATGTTTGGAATTTAGCTTTTTATTGGCATAGAAACTTTACGCCAGGCAATGTTGGTGCACCATATTGTCGTCACCGACATTTGTCGCACAGTGCTTACGCTGCTAGTGCTATACACGCTAACCACGTTGCGTCTCTCACCACCTTGTACTTTCCTAATCCCCTCCTAATGAAGTATGGTGTACGTGCAGAAGGGAGGGCTGCAATGTTTGAGGTAGAGGCGAGCAACTCAAAGAAATTAAAAACAAAATTTCCTCCTACAGATTATTCGGATAAAAAAGAATTTTACAATAACACGAAGTCAAATTATATGCTACATCTTTGCTACTTTATTCAAATTTGACTATATTTTGGACTGCAATGTCTAGATTTTGAGGAAAAGCAAATTCCACTAGACAAGCAAATACAGAAAAAGCGAGCGGCAAGTATATTTCTTTCTTTGTTTTCGAGGGGTGATGTATGTTAGTTGCTTTTGCTGGTGTTTGACACAGTTAGTTTCTACCGGAGTGGCATGTACGGGATAAATTGTATGCTGCTACTCTGGTCTCAGAGGTGGCTTGCGTATGTCCGCCGTTTCGATGAGACCAGGATTTGGGCCGAATGTTTATTGACATACTCGTCGCGGATAAACGGAACGCGGAATACCAAAAGCTAAGTGGTTTGGGCGTGCTCAAGGTGAGTTTAACACAGATTAGTGCTAAAGTATTTTTAGGAAGTAATTACAGTAGATAGACTTCAATAGTTTGAAACATCAATAAGATAGCTTAACTGGTTCACGGAAGGAAAATACTGATCCAAACGAAAAGGCGGTTTCACGCAAGCATCAGATACTGGAGGAAATCAGTCCTTCCAATGCATGCACATGATGTTGCAGTACATGCATTTTTGTGTGGTGCTTCAGCCGAGCCGTCTGGTAGGTCCTAAATGTGTTTAACAGGGGGCCAACAATGATAAGTTAATGAGTATTGGATGGAATACTTCACTTTTGAGAGTACAACTACTTCAAACTATGTGAACCCGCATTAATTAAAGGAAAAAAAGGATTATAATCTTGACAAA
Organism: Dicrocoelium dendriticum; assembly: GCA_944474145.2. Taxonomy (NCBI): domain Eukaryota; kingdom Metazoa; phylum Platyhelminthes; class Trematoda; order Plagiorchiida; family Dicrocoeliidae; genus Dicrocoelium; species Dicrocoelium dendriticum. The sequence continues at coordinate 3,553 of CALYDF020000957.1, read as the reverse complement.
CCTTAGGTAAGTAGGGGTTAAATACATTTCAGTTTAAAGTGTCATTTCAAAGTCCACCTAATGGATGCAAGCAAAGCAATTTATTTAACAAAGGATAAATGTATAGAAAGGTTAATTAGATGCTTCATACAACTCAATAAGTCCCATGCGATTTTTGGTGGGGAATCCAAATATTCACGATATGAGAAATCCAAGTTAAATGCGCTTCTGTGGAGTCATCATGATATCTACGTTTACACGAATGTTTATCCGTTTACCCTGATTTCATGGAGGTCGATGCGGACAATGTTTGTTGGCGTTTTGTCACCACTCGAAAAGCAGGATTCATGACCTGTAATTCATGATGGCCAATGCATCGTGGATTCTGACTTAACAAATAGACAACACGGCATCAAAGTTGACAAAAGTAGGTAGAATGTCTCACAGAATTCCAGTCAACTCTATTTGGTAGCCAGTTTAAAAGGTAACCACTTAGTTATTTTCGACGTGACGTGTATGGAGGTTGCAGCCAACTTGTCTAACACTAAACCAGAGCTGCTACCTCTGGCTGAGTTCAACTCATAGTCGTTGAAAACGCCCGTTGTATAATTCAAGTGCTTGCAGAGGTAGTCAGTAAGGCAGTTGGAACAATCCATTGACGTTCCTTCCTTGCATTCGTCAAGAGGTGTATATTGCCTCCAGATGTCGTTTCAGCCAAGTTAGCCAAGCCTGACTCCCGTACTTTATATGCGGCTTCGCAAATGCGTTGACAATTTGCACTTAGCTAGAATTGGCGAACATCATAAGAACCCTAAAGATCACATAAACGTTGGTGTATTGTTTTAGAAAGTTTCAGCGGCTGCTCTGAACAGAACATGTCGTATTAAATCATCATCAAAATGTCGAGGCACTGTGCAGCGAGGTTAAACATGTGGTCACCTAGCAGATATGTGTTATTAGGTTTGTGGCGTTTAAGTATTACTTTAAATTTGTGTGCGTTGAACCAAATAGTTCGTTTTATTTCATCGAAGCATGGTCCAAGTCGCTTTGCAACGGTTCGCAATCTTCCTGTGTACAGATAATCTTTCGTTTCTTGACGTTGACTACGAAAGTAAGTAATAGGACTTGAAAACCCATGCGAGATTGTTAAGCAAAACCAGGAATTATCGTGTTCTCTAACCTGATCCGTAAGGAACACCGGTGTCTATCTCTACACATTTAGGCAGTGAGCCCCAAAGCAGCATCTGCAGTCGCCGCTGTTGAGGGATATTCTCTAATAATCCAACGAGAGAGTTCGAAATCCCATAAATTTGCAGCGTATAATGATGAATGCGGTGTTCTAAGTGGCAATGGCTTTAGCAAACCCTGAATAGAAAACATCGGTTTCGGTTCCATTGCACCTTGTTTTCCTTCAACTGTCAAGCACATCAATTAATTGGTAGTTAATAAAAGTTGTTAACAGAAGCTACGTTTCTCTTGTGTGACCATAATAAACTCGCTATATTGCCCCTTTGCACAGCAACAGTGATAGTTCTAGCAACTTTGAGAGAAATGAGAGTAGAATCACTGTGTGGTAGTTGGTAAAATCTAAGTGGCGGCATTAATACCCTGCTTCCAAATGGTGGACATATGCCGTCCAGTTAATTCACAAATCACATGTGGTATGTTTATGATGGCTGGATCAGGCATTTAAGCGTTGCTCGATTATACTGAGAGGAACTTTATAAGTCGTGAGTTGAGGTCCTGTCTTGGATTTCCGCTAATATATTTGGAGATTGCACGGTGTCCTCTGGCCCAAGATTTATGACGAATCCATCGCTAGAAATGTTAAATTCCTCAGCAATATGCACAAAGTGACTTCCAGGCGTTTAGAGAAAACAGCACTGAATCTTCGTAAAATTCTTCAACTTTAGACCCAGAAGAGCTATAGTAAATTAAATACTAACTAGCAAAATTAATTGGTAGCTTTTCAAGCATCTTAGTCTACAATTTAGAAATAAACAGTTGCTAAATTACGAAATGCGTAGCAAAATTCGTTTTTTGACGAACTACGAATAATTTATGTAGGTGATAACGTTACCCTCAACGGTGACTGGATAAGATTTATAAACAATAATTGTTCAGACTGTATCGTGAATATCGGCATGAAGCCAGGTTTCTGCTAGTGTAGGGTGACAATTTAGGAATATTCACCACCATCCGTTAGTGTTGAGACATACCAATTTTCCAAGCGGCGATCAGATATTAGCGCTGAGTGAAAAGCTTTACTCTGCGCAGCACAGCCCTAAATCTAAAACAGTTTTGTGCAAAATTCCTTCACTTCTGCACAGCCTTTATTTTGTTTCCTATACGCTAGTAAGAGTGAAGTGCCAAATGCTTTTAACATTGCAAGGGCACCCGATCCTACTGATAATACCAAAACACCTTATTGATCTTCAGTACAGATGCGATTAGGTAATGTGCATAAAAGCTCTTGTGAAATCTATTTGTCAATACTTACTTTGCACATTCGAATTTGAATGCCCGGCAACGGCACTAACATCAGAGTCCAACAACCCAAATTTGCGACTCCGTTTAGTCAAATTAATTGCGAACCAATATTTTCTACATTTGTTTATCCAGGATTTAAAGCGCTATTTCGTCCCACTTCATTTTAAATATAAACCTATAAATTACAAGCTAACATTACTGATTTCCTCCTTATTTTAGCTACCTGTTAAAGTTTATTTTGTTTGAAAAATGTGATTAGAAGAACCAAGCAGTTTGCCAGCCAGCCATCTCCGTAACTTAGCTATAATGGATATAGCAAACGTTTTCACATGGTTTGTTTGGTAAGTTTATATAAAATGGAATGTTTTCTTCGGTTTCGTAGTTAGTTTGCAGTAAGTTACGTGCGGTGGCTCCGGTCTTACTCCGGACATTTCCAATGCTAGATTATTTACCTAATACGAATTTTTACCCACTATTCATAGAGCAGATATTCTGAGAAGCAATCCGTTTATTGTTTCATTCGGCTGACCGCTTCGTAATCAGATTTGCACATGGCTAAATGCAACTCGTCATTCCACCAATGGGGGCAACATAAACTACGCGCTCACACTATTAGCATGGAATGAATGCGCTTATTCGCTTGAAAGCCAAGGAATAGAAAAGGAAAACTAATATAAATGCACAAGTTTCAACATACTCTATTCTTTCTATCATTCTAAAGTGAATTGCGTGACCACCAATGATTTGCAGTATCCTCATAATGGTACGTCTACGAAATTGCTTAGATGCTGTTTAACTAAGATATTTTCCCCCGTCGTATGTGACTACATAAGTGGAATGTAGGTAATAGCAGTCTGTGGTTACGAAGAAGCAACTTGCCAAAACAGTAACACCGGTTCAGTTAAGTTCATTTTATTAACTGTGATCCGGTCAAGGAATTGCGGTAGACACAGTTTTTATTGCCGTACTAACATAAAGCACCGCATTGTCTATTCTCCCGCAAGTGCAATGAATAAAGTTTTGTTGGGATATTAAAAAGTGACTTTGCTAAGCATTATCATCACAAGCTACTAATCTGAGAATC
>CALYDF020000956.1:0-18438 GCA_944474145.2 Dicrocoelium dendriticum | reverse complement strand
ATAAGTTACAGGTGGCGCGGTTCCATTCTGGATTACCGCTCATACTGGAGTACCTGGGTCGACTCTGATCATACCTTGGTACGCTGTCGTTTCTCCATGAACTTTGCCGGAAGGCGCACAAAGCGTCTCCTCCGATTAGCAACGGAGAAATTGTCTCAACCCTCGGTCAGGCAAGCCTATCAAGAAGCACTGCATACCGAACTCTCGCTTTCTTGTCCTAATGACACTGAACTTCAGTGGAATAGGATCTCGGCCGCCATGCACGACGCAGGAGCATCTGCTTGTGGCACCATCAGTAATCACCGCAACAGTCGCTGGATATCCGAGAGGTCCGTGAACCTGTTGGAAGCTAGAAGACAATTCCCGGCTGGTTCTGAACACAATGTGACCAGACGGGCGATTAGACGTGAACTAAAGCGGAGCTTACGTGCTGACAAGGAAGCCTGGTGAACCAGTCGGGCTCAAGAAATGGAGGACGCAGGAGCAATAGGCAATTCCCGCAAGCTCCTCCAGCTAATCCGCACCACTGGTCCCAGGAAACCAGGCGTCAGTAAGACAATCAGAGACAGCGCGGGTGCGCTGATACACAATAAGGAGCGCCGTATGGCTCGCTAGGCGGAACAATTTCAAGAGCAGTTCAGCTGGCACCCTGGTCCCGTACCTCTTCCGACTCAGTTGATGCAGAACGTGCCATGGACGGTTAGTTTAGAGCCTCCGTCGGAGGCCGAGGTCCGAAACGCGATCACAGCCCTCAATCGTTTTCGTGCGGCTGGCCCAGATTCCCTCCTACCTGCACTATTTAAGGATGGAGGGGAGGTCCTCTGCAAAGCACTGACCTCCGTATTCGAATCTACATGGAAAGAAGTGTCCCGGCTAATTGGAGCTTATCGATTATAGTGGCAATATAAAGAAGGGCAGTCGCACAGACTGTTCTAACCACACGGGTACTAGCCTAACGCCAGTTGTGACAAAATTACTGACCTCGATTCTCTGTCGCCTCACTGTTTAACGGGAATCTCGGATTAGGGAAGAGCAGACCGGTCTCCGCTCAAGGCGTGGCTGTATAGACCGTATATTCACTTCGCGGCAGATGCTAGAGCAGCGCCACGCATACCGCAGACCGACAATAGCTGTGTTCCTCGATTTCAAGAGTGCGTTCGATTCAGTCGATCGATCGATTCTGTTCGAAATACTTGCGCGGAAAGGTGATCCCACGAAATATGTGAACATCCTTCGTGCTCTATACCCGAACACTATAGGCCGCGTCAGGGTCTATGGTGTCCTATCGAATAGCTTTCCGAACACAAGTGGCGTTCGTCAAGATTATCCGATTTCCCCATTTATGTTCAATTTCGTTGTGGATTCTATTATGCAGTGTTCCGTTGCGGAATCTCACGATGTTGGCGTTGAAGTGCTGCCTGGTGGAAAGTTAGTTGATCTTGATTAAGCGGACGAAATCGTCTTGCTTTTCGACAATATTGGGGCGGCACAATCAACCCTGAATAGCCTGCTCCCATGATTTGGTATGCACTTCGCACCTTCAAAGTGCAAAGTGTGGCTGCAGGACCACCAGCCACTTGATGACCCCTTGACGCTTGCTAACGAGGAATTCGACGTGGTTGATCATTTCACTTATCTTGGCAGCTGCATCAGCAATGATGGGCGCATAGAAACTGACGTCAGCTCACGCATTGCAAAAGCCAGAGCTGCCTTCTTGAACCTGCGGCATCTTTAGTGACAGAAGGGAGTTTCCCTACGTCTCAAAGGCCGGGTATACAAGTCCACAGTGAGGGCCGTTCTGCTCTATGGTAGTGAAATTTGGCCCCTTCGGTCCGAAGATCTGAGGCGCCTTCAAGTCTTTGATCATCGTTGTTTGCGAAGCATTGCTGGTGTCGGATGGCACCAGCTTATCCCCAACGATGATGTGCGTAGGCGAGTACTAGGTAGTGATAATCATGCTAGCACCCTAGAACAACAGATAGCACTGAATAAGTTGCGTTGGCTCGGGCACGTGCTACGCATGCCTGCTCACCGCTTACCTAGGAGGGCCTTGTTCAGTTTACTAGGTGCAGGATGGCGCAAGGCTCGAGGTGGACAGAAGTTGACTTGGCAGCGGGAAATGAAGTCACTGACAACCAAACTGGGTGCCGTTGGTCCGTCTCGCCTTCCGGGCTGGAGTCCACGTGACTCGCCTTTTGCTTGGCTCGAGACTTTACAGGACATGGCTCTCAAATGACACCAGTGGCGCGTCTGCTGCCGTCTCCTAATCGGATTGCATGTTTAAAGTGTGTTTGGTGCTGTGTTATCTTCGGGGTAATGGCTGATTATGACGCGGGGCAGTGAAAGCCGCAAGAAAGCTGTCTCGCCCATGTCTCCTTATCTTTACACGGTAGCCAGCTGTTTGTGACGGTATGTTGTCTACACAAGGTGTAGGCGCCTTAACCCAGAATGTTTGCTTAGGGCATTAAGGTTTTCAGGTAAGTCCCTCTTCTCTCCTTCTTATTATTCTTTATTTCAAAGGTTATCATGGTTGTATGGCAGCGAAGCATCAGTTCAAATGGCTGATGTACTGCTGTTTTTGATGATGATGATGATGATGATGATGATGATGATGATGATGATGATGATGATGATGATGATGATGATGATGATGATGATGATGATGATGATGATGATGATGATGATGATGATGATGATGATGATGATGATGATGATGATGATGATGATGATGATGATGATGATGATGATGATGATGATGATGATGATGATGATGATGATGATGATGATGATGATGATGATGATGATGATGATGATGATGATGATGATGATGATGATGATGATGATGATGATGATGATGATGATGATGATGATGATGATGATGATGATGATGATGATGATGATGATGATGATGATGATGATGATGATGATGATGATGATGATGATGATGATGATGATGATGATGATGATGATGATGATGATGATGATGATGATGATGATGATGATGATGATGATGATGATGATGATGATGATGATGATGATGATGATGATGATGATGATGATGATGATGATGATGATGATGATGATGATGATGATGATGATGATGATGATGATATGATGATGATGATGATGATGATGATATGATGATGATGATGATGATGATGATGATGATGATGATGATGATGATGATGATGATGATGATGATGATGATGATGATGATGATGATGATGATGATGATGATGATGATGATGATGATGATGATGATGATGATGATGATGATGATGATGATGATGATGATGATGATGATGATGATGATGATGATGATGATGATGATGATGATGATGATGATGATGATGATGATGATGATGATGATGATGATGATGATGATGATGATGATGATGATGATGATGATGATGATGATGATGATGATGATGATGATGATGATGATGATGATGATGATGATGATGATGATGATGATGATGATGATGATGATGATGATGATGATGATGAAAGATGATGATGATGATGATGATGATGATGATGATGATGATGATGATGATGATGATGATGATGATGAGATGATGATGATGATGATGATGATGATGATGATGATGATGATGATGATGATGATGATGATGATGATGATGATGATGATGATGATGATGATGATGATGATGATGATGATGATGATGATGATGATGATGATGATGATGATGATGATGATGATGATGATGATGATGATGATGATGATGATGATGATGATGATGATGATGATGATGATGATGATGATGATGATGATGATGATGATGATGATGATGATGATGATGATGATGATGATGATGATGATGATGATGATGATGATGATGATGATGATGATGATGATGATGATGATGATGATGATGATGATGATGATGATGATGAGAACTGAGAACTGGTGCGAAGCAGCTAGTAGAGTTTTCTCTGTGTAGCTGCATCATTCGTCGTTTTCGGACATGAACTCTTTATTTATCGTTTCGCTCTCTGTACTTTGCCTCTGCAAATTGTTGGTCTAGTAGAATCTTGAATTGAGACACTCTTTTGGCTTCTACTATATGCTGAGGCAGGTCGTTCCAGACATTCACCACTCTGCGTTCGAAACAGAGTTGATGGGCGACCCGCTTCAAATCCGAGACGATAAGCTTATACCGGTGTCCTCGCGTGCAGCTTGGTGTGCGCAGATGAAGTAGTTGTCTCAGCATGGGGTAATCACCCAGATGAGAGCCCAAAGCATCCGAAGGCTGTTTTGGTACAGCCTATTCGTGTTGTCAATGGACTTTAGGTCGCAGCGTGAGAGTACACCGAGGTCACGCACGAAAGGAGCGGGATGTAACGGTTGACCAGCCACTGTGTACGTTCGGCCGTGATCACACTTACCCAACCTCATTAATTGAGACTTGGCAGGGTTGATCGGAAGGTTAACCTCTGCAGACAACGTCGAGAGGCGGTCGAGATCCTGCTGAAGTAAATCGCAATCACTGAGTGTGCAGATTACTCTCCACACTTTCAAGTCATCTGCGAACAAAGCACAATGTGATTGTAGTAGCTGAGGCACATCGTTTATATGGATTAGAAACAATATCGGTCCCAGTACAGTGCCTTGGGGAACGCCGCTGCTCGATGGATACCACTCAGTTAGATGGTTGTCCACCTGGACTCTCCACTTTCGATCAGTAAGGAAATTGCTGATCCATTTGTGCAGCGAACCACCAACACCGCACATCCTCAGTCTGTCAAGGAGCACTGCATGGTTAACCTTGTCAAAAGCCTTATTGAAGTCAATGTAAATGACATCGACCGATTGGCCTATGTTCAGCGCTTGTAACCATTCGTGCCTCGTCAACAGTAGGTTGGTGATGCACGAACGACCTTTCAGGAAACCATGCTGTGCGGAGGTTAACAGGTTTTTCGACTCGAGAAGTAGCAGAAGGCTCTTCTTCACGATCTTATCGAGCGTCTTTGCCAAAACTGCCGTAAGGTAGATCGGCCGGTAGTTATCCACTTTGCTTGGGTTACCACCTTTCGGGATAGGCTTTACGACTGAGCATTTCCAGTCGTCCGGTAGTAGACCAGTGGATAGGAACCTGTTAAACGGTTCAGTTACAGAAGGTGCAATTATGGTCGATAATGACTTGAGGATTAGTGGGTGTATACCATCTGGTCCAGCAGGTTTAGTCCCGTCAAGATTTGCTAGAATCTTGCGCACATCCTCAATATTGCAGTCCAGGCTGTTAAATTCGGCTGTAGCGGTGCTCGTCGAACTCATTACAGACTCCTGGTCACTTGCGAATACGGAGGCGAAGTGCGTTGCCAATGCTGACGCACGATCTGTACTCGAGGTTAGGGGCTGTCCTTCTGAGCCTTCTAACACTGGGATATTGGCTATAGGCCTTAGGCGCCGCTTCACATATGCGAAGATCCTCTTGGGAGCAGTTTTTGAGGCAGTTGCAAGCTCCTCTTCGAAGCTTCTGCGTTTTCTTGTTTTCGCGTTGTTGCAGAGATTTCGCTGTACCTTGTAGGCATTGTAGTCCTCATCAGAGCCAGATAACACGAATTTGTGCCATAGTCTACGTCGCCGTCGGGCCAATTTGTTGTACTCTTTGTCAAACCAATGTGGTTTGACTGGCCCAACTTTCCGAAATTTGAGGGGCACAAATCGGGCGCACAACGATTTCACTCCCTCTTTAATGATAGCCCAACAGGTTTCAATAGATGAATCCTGTGGTAAAGACCAGTCAATCTGGCTCGCTGCTCGAATGAGGCCATTAAAGTCCGCCTTCCAATAGTTGAAGGCTGACTCTAGTGGGTGAGGATACGGTAGCGGTAGTTCTAAACTGCCTATGATCACTGAGTGGTCACTCGCTCCCAGAGGCTCTAAGACTTTAATGTTATGTACACGCTGCTCACAGCTTGTCAACAGCAGGTCTAAGCATGACGGAGTTGCGCGCGCTGTAATGCGTGTCGGTTGGTTGATGTGCTGTGTGGCCCCAGTTTCAAATAGCAACTCCGTAAACTTCCTCTCGACTTCACAGTGGCCGGGGAGAAGTTCAGCTTCAGGTCACTGTATTCGGGGCAAGTTGAAATCGCCCATGAGTAGGAACATCGGACGACTCATGTGGTTGCGAATACGCGGCAACCAGTCCAAACAGCGGCTCAGTGGACTGCGATATACCACGCCCACGAGCAACTCGCCGCGTCTGAGGTGAATCGAACACCATAACTGCTCACATAGACCATCAGCGCTTTGATAGGCGCTCACTAGTCTCCCACACAAGGAAGACTTTATGTAAAGTAGAACGCCACCGCGATCATTTGATGGTCTATCGCAGCGGAAGCATGAGTAGCCGGTGATTTCCACTTCTTGGGCGTTAACCTCGGAGTTTAACCATGTCTCAGCAAGGCCTAATACGTCCGGTCGCTGAGAGCTTACGAAGTCGTACAGCACATCGCGCTTGTTCATCAAACTGCATACATTAGTAAAGGCTACGCGCAGACCGCGGTAGGACCCGCTGGGCGCGCCTGAAGTATTAGAAACCTGTTGGTCCGGATTCGTGGAGGAACCCGGGTAACTACTCGAAAATTTACAATGCGGTGGTTTGTTTCTCCATCCTCCGTGCGCCGCTTTAGTTCAATCATGGCAGACTTGAGTTTTTCTCTGTCTGCCGGTTCTAAGTCAGCGCGCACGTGGATCTTCATACCCTTCAGCCTATTAAGGCGAGACAATAGTAACTTGGTACTTTCTTCTTCGACAAATGTCACCCTCATGGGCCGACATTTGCCCTCCATTCTCTTTCCTAGACGGGCGATCTGCTGCACTTTGAGCCCGTCCTCATTTACGTCGAGTAGTCTGTCAATCAATGATTGCAAATATTCGACGTCATGTGCATAACGCACCTGAGGATTAGAATCACCTGACTCAGGTGCGTAAAAGACCATGAGGCTACGGTGCCTCAGGTCATTAGATATTGGTCTTGGTTTCTTCGATGTTTGTACTCTTCAATCGTTATCTTCAATTTGTTTATTGTAAATTGGAACTTTACTGTCAGCTGAACATATAGCAGGTCTTGAGGGAGAGTCTGATGGAACTTTAGTACCTTGTTTCCGCGATGGATGCGATGAGGTACTAGGCATTGGCTGCCTCACTGACTGTGGTGGAGCACAAGGCGAGCTGGGCATTCTAGAGCACTTGGTTGTGCTGATCCGCTTGTTAGGCGTGTCCGTTTTATTCTGCACAAGATTTGCTTGGCATTGCTTACAAACGGTCTTCAAAAATTCGCTCTTAATGCCTTGAATTATACGAAATTGATCTACAGTCAGACCAACGCACGAAATATGAAGCTGTTATAATCTTCTCACTAGACGCAACTCCAAAAATAACAATTCACTGCTCCGCAAAACTTCTAGCCCAACCGAAGGAAAAAAAAGCAGAACGCCAATGACCCTGACAAATAACGTATTAATCGCAGCCAACGAACACTGTACAACGACTGAGGACCCTGGCTGTATTTATAGGTCTCTGCTGACCTTCGACTTCTAGAATTGGAAGGTCAGCTGCCAAGGTTAGTGGTTCTCCATATCTTTTCCCGAGAGGTCAGGTGGATTTTGATCACGTGTAGAAGAAGAACATTCAGGAACGTTCGAAATCGATGCGATAATCGTTAATAATCGATTATTCGCTAAATAGGGAATTTCCAAGGCAATTCTTACTTTTTCCCGGACAGAAGCCTTGCACTTTACTTTACTTTACTGTCATGATAGCGAGAAAGATGTTGAACATCTATGTAGCTATATCTCAATGTAGGACATGTCCCACTGACACAGTGTTACCTGTAGTAGTGAGCTAGCCCAGGTGAAAAAAGTAAAATATTTACAAGCATAGAAAAAATCTCCATGTACTTACGATATATTCTTGGATGAACCAAAAGGAGTCCTTCACCAGCTCCGCAGCCTATTACGGATGGGCATCGTTTCGGAAGCTGCAGTTGGTGGATTAACGGGCTCCATGGGTTATAAGCATTGAACGATTCCTTCGTCAGTTTCCTGTGAAGGCTTCGTCGAATCTGGCATCCGCAAAGTGTGCGTCTAGGAATCGTTTGAATTCCGACACCGAGTTCGCTTCTACTATCCGCGAGGGCAAACGGTTCCACATGTTCACCACTCGCCGCTCAAGACACAAGGGATGAGCTACCCACTTGAGGTTAGGGACTACCAGTTTGTACTGGTGACCTCGTGTGCTGCTTGACGCACGGACATGGAGCAGTGGCCACAGCATCGGATAAGCACCCAGATGCAATACCCGATGGGTCATGATGAGGTCCACTCGCACGCGGCGGTAGGCTAGAGTATACAGACCCAATTGTCTGCATCTTTCTTCATACGGCACACCCTGAAGACCGGGAATGAGCCGTGTGGCTATGTGTTGTACTCTTTCGAGCTTGTGTATCTCGCCTTTCGTCAACGGACAGTAGGCGGGTGAGCCGTATTCTAGCACCGGTCGTACAATGGATGTGAAGAGACGAGTGGCAATCTCTTTCGACCAGGTGCAGAAGCTACGTTTCAGCGCCCACAGCGAACGCAATGCTGTGCGATACGTATTGTCCGTGTTGTCCAGTGATTTCATGTCGTAACGTTGTATAACGCCAAGGTCTCTGACGCAATGCGTCGGGTGTAGAACTTGGCCGTCGAGAGTGTACGATCGGCCCGCTCCACCTTTACCGAGGCACAGAAGTAGCGATTTTGCCGAGCTGATAGGCAAACTTACTTCGGCGGACCACATGGAGAGGCGGTCGAGGTCCTGCTGAAGTATGTCAAAGTCGTCCGACGTATGGATCACCCTCCATAGCTTCAGGTCATCCGCGAACAAGGCACACGGCGACCGAAGGAGATTGGGCACGTCGTTGATGTGAATCAGGAAGAGAATGGGGCCAAGCACCGTCCCCTGAGGAACGCCGCTCGTCGACGGGTACCAGTCGGTCAGGTGGCTGTCGACTTGCACCCTCCACTTCCGTCCAACTTAGAAGTCACGGATCCATTGGTGCAGCGAGCCTCCGACTCCGCACTCCCTCAGTTTCTGAAGGAGGATCTCGTGATTCACTCTGTCGAAGGCCTTACTGAAATCGACGTATACCACGTCGACTGACTTACGTTGGTTTACTGCTTGCAACCATTCATGCCATGTTAGCAGCAGGTTAGTGATGCACGAGCGGCCTCTCACGAAACCATGCTGTGCAGGCGTCAGGAGAGAGTTGGTCTCCAGTAGCTGGAGCAGTCTCTTCTTCACAATCTTCTCCAGAACTTTCGACAATACTGCGGTCAAACAAATAGGGCGGTAATTCTCCACTTTGCGTGTGTCACCGCCTTTTGGAATCGGTTTGACAACGGCGCATTTCCAGTCACAAGGCACGCAGCCTATGGACAGGGATCGGTTGAACAGGTCGGTTACAGCAGGTGAGATCACAGCTGACAAGGACTTGAGGATCAGCGGATGGAGACCATCCGGTCCAGCTGGCTTCGTGCTGTCTAGGCAGCTGACTAGCCCATGTACCTCCGCGACGTCGCAGATCAAGTCGGTTAGCTCAGTCGGTGCGGCGACGGCAGAGCTTGGCGCGCAGGTTTGGTTAGTTGCGAATACAGAAGCGAAGTGCGCCGCTAATGCGGACGCACGCTCGGTGCTTGAACTTAGTGGTTGTCCGTTCGAACCCACTAGCACCGGCACATTACCTGCAGACTTCAGGCGTCGCTTCACGTACGCAAATATGCGCTTCGGGGCAGTTTTAACTGAGCAAGCAAGCTGCTCCTCAAACTGACGGCGTTTTCGCGTCTTTGTACTGTTGCACATGTTTCGTTGTCGCTTGTATGCCTCATAGTCATCGGCAGAGCCAGACAGGAGGAACGCATTCCATAGTCGACGCCGTTGTCGAGACAGTCGGTTATACCCTTTGTCAAACCAATGGGGTTTCATTGGTCCAACTTTCCGAGTCTTGAGGGGTACAAATTGCGCACACAATGAGTGCACTGCCTCTTTAATGTTTGCCCAGCAAGTTTCAACGGATGAATCCTGTGGGATAGACAAATCAAGCTGATTGGCAGCTAGAATGAGGCCATCGAAGTCAGCTTTCCAATAGTTGTATGTTAGCGCCACTGGACGCACACATGGAAGCTGCAGGTCTATAGTGGCCATAATTGTCGAGTGATCACTGGCCGCCATGGGCTCAAGAACTTCTATGTCATGCACTGTTTGTTCGCAGCTGGTTAGCAGCAGGTCCAGGCATGATGGCATTGAGCGCGGGGTTATGCGGGTGGGTTGCGTGATGTGCTGCACCGTTCCGGTTTCCAGTACCAGTTCGGCGAATCTTGTCTCCACTTCATTATGGCCAGGGAGAAGCTGAACTTCAGGCCATAAGATTCGAGGAAGGTTAAAGTCACCAGTGAGCAGGAACTGCGGGCGACTCATTTGGTTTTGGACGTGTGTGAGCCAATCCAATCCGTTACTCAGTGGGCTACGATATGCCACACCCACAAGCAGTTCGCCGCGTCGTAGGTGGATCGAACACCACAGCTGCTCACATAGACCGTCAATGCTTCGGTAGGTGCTCACGAGTCTCCCGCACAGGGTAGACCGGAGGTAAAGTAGGACGCCACCGCGGCTATTCGACTGTCGATCACAGCGGAAGCACGAATAGTCCGTGATCGCAATTTCTTCGCTTGTCACTTCAGATGTCAACCACGTCTCAGCCAAACCAACCACATGTGGCCGACGTGAAGCAATGAAGCGGATCAGATCATCGTGCTTGTTCATTAAGCTGCATACATTAATGAACGCTACACGCAATCCGCGGTAGGAACCGCTGGGCGAGCTTGATGCGTCATTGCTCTGTTTACCCGGATTCGGGGTATCCGGGCAACTGTGCGAAAATATACGATACGCAGGTTAGTTGCACCGGCGTCCGTGCGTCGTTTCAGTTCGATCACGGCAGACTTCAGCTGCTCTCGTTCTGCGGGATCAAGGTCTGGCCGGACATTGATTTTCATCCCCTTTAGGCGACCGAGGCGGGACAGTACTAACCTTGGGGCAGTTTCGTCGGCGAACGCGATGCGCAGAGGCCGACACTTGCCATCAACTTGTTTCCCCAGACAAGTGACTTTTTTCACTAGTAACCCGGGTTCGCCAACATCCAGTAGCTTGTCGGTTAGAGACTGCAAGAATTGCACATCATGGTCATAGCGTACCTGGGGACTGGGATCAGTCGACTCAGGTGCGTGGAAAATCATGACGTTGCATAGCCGTCCCCGTGGTGACTTGCTATCGCTTGGCTTCACCGGTTTCGGTAAGGCCGGTTTCTCGGCTAGCAATTTCTCAAGTCGTGTTACCTTGTTTAGCACAGACTTTAGTTGTGACACTGTAAACGGTGATTTCGATCTGTTGTTGTTTACCGCCTTACAACTTTCTTTTTAGGGGGCCTGGACCCAGCCGGGTGGTTTTACGGCGCCAGCGCTGGCCACGGCTGCGTAGGTCGCAGTTGCAGTTGGAGTGCCGACAGACGGCTTTTTTCGGTTGTCTTGTGAACTATGCATTGGTGTGTCCGCTGATGAAGCGGAGGAGGAGCGGCTTCGATTGCGCACAGTATGGATGCATGGAGGAGTCACGGGCGGTAGTACGGGCGTCACCAATGCGGCGTTATTATCTGTCTTTTTCGCCAAAGTCCGATTCGCCAGAAGGGACTTATCGTTAACAATAAGTCGGCATTTGTCACAGTGGATTGTTAGCGCGGAAGATGCCGTTCTTTTCAGGCATTCATAAAGATCGTGCTCAATGCCGCTGCACGTTGTGTGGGCCCATCCTTCGCACAGACCGCACTGCAGCGCTATAGACCGAGAAGTGACATTTCTGTTGCAGCTCAGGCACTTAGATGCTGCTGCTGCTCTCGTTTTGTCGAGAGTAGCGTCCAAAGTGCTAGACGCACGGGCGGTCGCAGCTCGCTGGACCTTGCTCGTCATGCTTGATGTCTTGTGGATAGGTGTCGCTATCCAAATCACCTTGGATGTGTGAAGGAATTTGACAGACGTCAAATTCTATTACCAATGTGCGTTGAAACACCGGTATTCAAGCGTATTTCACTTGTAAGACAAACGTATAGCAAGAATGGGAACAAGCCACCGGACGTCGTTATCCGCGCTGCAGAGACTGCATGAAATCGCATTAGCTCTATGTCCGACGACCTTGCAGCAAATTCCACAAGGAGACTGCTTCGTCATTTTAAAAATAAGTAGGATCGATACGAGCAAATCGGTGTAATTAGGAGATACAGAAGTTATGATAAATTATTACAGATAGTTAAGAAGTATAACGCTAAATGACTACCTAGAATTAACTATGTGAACTAGAGGACGACACTGTTATAACAATAAAATCAACGAGATAAAATTGGCCTAACAGGATAAGGGCACGTTACCACTAAGATGGAAAAATCGCTAGGAGGACAAAAAAACGAGAAAATTACGGCTACTATATATCTAAATATATCACCGGATAACGCAGAATCAAATATTATATGGAACTATATAACCCACGGCTAGCTATGACAATATATGACACAATAATATTGAAAAAACTGGCCTGAGAGCGGAGCGAACGCTTTTTCAAACCGAAGGCTCTGGCCTTGACCTTGATGATGATGATGCGGACGGGATGGAACAATCAGGGTAAGTCAATTTAGATACTGTTTCCTAATCTTGCTCTCATGTTAGTTCTAAGGTCGCTGATGTTGCATTCATGATGATTTCTCACCGCAGTGAATGTAATCTCAGTAGTCTATCAACTAGGCAAAGAGCCAATAGAAAACCACGGAGATTAGCGGATAAGGAAGAGTCATCGCGTCGTAATCATCGTGGCATGCTAGTTGAAGGTGAGCAACACACTTCAGCTAATATGCCGTAGGAAGAATGGAACATTTTGACAAAAAGTAGAACAAAACACTTTTTGTTTGTTTTTCACACGCCGATTTTGCTCTTTGTTTGTCGTTTTCAATGTTTGTAGTATTAAGCATGTGAATCAATACAATACTATGCACAATTCTTCCACTGAGTCCGGTTGCTGGCCATGTCTTCAAGAGTGCTAAGCCATTGGCACTCCTCATCTTTTGGTTCCCATCCTGGAAGACGTACGGATCCAGCAGCGGCTAGACACGACGCCAGCGATTTCATGTGCTGCCGCCAAGTGGAAGGCTGACCACCACGCGGTCGCGTCCATCCAGGTACTTGACGAGCGAATAAACCGCGATGCAGTAGACGCTCAGGTGCCATGCATAAGACGTGACCGAGCCATCTTAACTGGCGAAACAAAACCAGTTTGTTGGGGAAAATACTTGCGTTCCCCAAGATGCGACGTCGAACGTCATTACTATTAACTCGATGTTGCCACCAAACACGAGCGATCCTCCTTAAGCTTCACCGCAGTTGGGTTAAACCAACTTACACTTAAACCAGGTCGTGTTAATGTGGATAAAATTCGTTCCACTTTATTTAGTTTGTTTTGCGTACCTGATAACCTCCTCCTAAGTTACACACGTCGCGCATGCTATTTATGGTAAATTTGCGTAACCTTATCACTTGGTATTTTTTAAATAACTTTGGACATTGTGTACTTATCGCGGATCCGCTCATAACCAATTTACTTCATATGCTCATTAAGGGAGTATTTAGTCGTCACATACGTTTATTTTATTCGATACCTTTTAGTGGATATCGGCATTTCTAATGATTGACTGTTGTTTGACATCCCAGGTGTGGCTGCGCTTGATGTGCATGTCGACAAAGTGCCTACCCGTCTATTACCCACCACCTCATCCATACTGGCTCCAGGAGACAGTTGGTCATTCTGGAGGGGACGGGGCGCACTGTCCTCGTGGTCGTGCTAGACTCGAAGAGTGGTTCCATGCACTCAGTGTGGAGCGGACTACGGTCCAGCCACCGCCTTGTGTGCGGTTGATTCCCAAATGTAGCGTGCTTATGTTTGCCTGTGAAGGAGTGTGGGCCGGCTCTGTTGATGAAACGTGGCTCCCATCCACATCCTTCCCGGTCTTATTTCTCCGGGTTTACACTGGATATGGGGTGTGTGGTTGGAGCTGTGGGTGGTGCAGCGCAAGCCACCCATGGTCTCGCTGTAGGTGCAGGCGTCCTGTGACTGGCCACAGTGACAGCCAAATCGGAAACCGGATGCCGCCAACCAGTTATAAAGCAGGCTCATAGCTTTTGTTAGCGGAACTAAGACAAGCGGATTAACGCCGGGTCGGAACTGGAAGTTAAACAGCTCAAACTTAGAAGACACTGCGAACTGCCCATGGCAAGCCTGGCAGTGGATATGGCTAGGCTCGAGGTCGGTTTAGAAGGGGAACTCGAGATCTATGCAGTCTAAGTGGGCGGAATTTGTCGATCGCCTGATGCTTGATGGGTAAGAGTACATTTTCTCACCTGACTAGATGTGTAGCATCCCATGCCCGTACAGCTCGCAATCATTTTGGACAGTTGGTAGATGGTGGGGAAAGGCGATCCCATGTTCACGAATGTCCAGCTAGTGTCAAAGTCCCACACTCGAAGGAATGCTCCAAAGGTGTCTCCCTGTCTGTTTTCCCGAAAAGTCATGAGAGCGCTCGTTGCGTAACGACTCACACAGCGCTCTGTGTCGTCCTAGGCATAGTCGCGGTTAAACTAGTCGGTCTTGCTGGCGTTGCTAATGTCTGTGCCTTTCTTGACAATGGTTCTGACACCACCCTAGTTACTGAGGATTTAGTCGAACGCCTTGGCTTGGTGTCCAAACCGTCCTCGCTTGCAATCACTACCCTTAACGAGGTGAAAAATATCACAGGGTTCATGGTTAAGCTCAAAGTACGATCATTGGACGACTCGGAAAGTATTGAAGTGGACCGAGATTCCTCCGTTCCTAGCTTACCCATACGAAGGTCATACGAAGGTGATACGGCAAGAGAAAAGCAAGTGGTCCCATCTAGTCGACGTGGGTGTTGAAAACATCGAGGACACAACCGTGTCATTGCTCATCGGAAGTGATGTACCTGAAGCCCATTGAGTTTTACAACAGAGACTATGAGGTCGGAAACAACCCTACGCAGTTAAGATCCTAGTTGGTTGGTTTATTTGGTCCGCTCGGGCCGCAAAGGCGAAGGATGGTTAATGCAAACTGTCTGGAAACAAGTCAGGCCACTTTGTCCGACAAAATCCAGAGGATGTACAACAGAGTTCTCGGATCTATAAGCGTCTGTAGAGGATGTCGCGGTCCTGGATATGGTTACAAAGCAGAAGCGGGTGAGTGACGTTCACTACGTCATCCCACTACCTTGGCGCGATCGCAGTGAGTTTGTGCCTAACAATCGGCCGCTTGTAGAAAAAAGATTACTGCTTCTGAAGCGACGGTTCGCCATAGACCAAACCTTTTCCAAAGGATACGCAGTTGCAGCTCCTCCAGAACAGCAAGTGCCAACATTTTCACCTTGTTGATACATATCCCACCATGATGTACACAATCTCAGAAAGCCTGATAAGTTGTGAGCCATCCTGGACTGTGCCGCTAAATGCCAAGGCATGCCATTGAACTATCAATTGTATCAGGGGTCTGACCTCTTTGCCGAACTGGCCAGGGTCCTCTTACAGTTTCATAAATGTCCGGTAACCCTGGAAGTCGACGTCGATGTTTATGTAAGTTTTGGTGCCAGAGAGAGATCGGGTTGAGTTCCGCTTCTTGTGGTGGCCCGACCACGATACGTCTAGGGAACTAATTGAATACCCACCAGTTCGGAGCGACTTCGTTGTCGTGTCGCGTCACTTACGCTATTCGTAAGACAGCGATGGACTTCGGTCACTTGTACGATACTGCAGTAACAGAAGCAGTTGTGAACAACTTTTACCTAGACGACAGTCTAATCACAGTACGCAGAGTGGAGGAAGCAAAATAATTAGCGGAACAGACTTTCCATTTACTAGCAAAAGATAGTTTCAAACTGCGAAAACGAATATTTAACAAACCAGCTGGGTTGGAATCAATTCCGCCGTCTGGACTTTCCTGGAACCCCAAGGAGGTTGACGATGAGCAGAGGAGCGCATGTTGGTTATTGAATGGAATGCCGAGTCCGACCAGTTTTTGTTTTGAATCACGTCCCGGAATGAACGCTAACTCGATGGGACATTTTATCTTCCATTTCCTCCCTGTTTGAGCCACTTGAGCTAATGTCTCCTTTGTCTTTAAAGGGAAAGATATTGTTGCAGGCTGCGTAAAGCGCCATTGAGCTGAGATGACCCTATAGGCCTATCAGAGGAAAAGGTTTGGAAACCCTGGGTTGACCGCATGATAGCCCTCGGCTAAATTTCTGTTCCCCGCTGTATGACGAGAGACGGCCATGACCACACAAATGACACCCAACTACATGTGGTTTGTGACACCTCTGAAACGGTGTACGGCGCAGTGGCATACGCAAGGGTGTTTTCGGCGCTAGAAGAACCGTATTGTTCCCTAGTATTTGCTGAGTCATGGTTATGCCCTCTGAAGTTAATTTCAGTAGTACTTTTGAAACTTGCGGTGGCTGTGTTTGCAGTGAGGACCAATCAGCTAGGGGCAGAGAGATGGCATTGATCCCCAAAACACTCGTTCCTGGACGGACTCCCAAACGGTGTTACATTATATCAGTAATGCGGTGATCGGACTCAGTGCCTATGTCAGTAACCGCCACACAACCATAATTAAGGTGTCCACGTCCTCCCAGTAGGATCACGTGCGCTCAAAAGATAACCCGGCCGACAAAGCCTGGGGGACGTCCAGGAACCAAGTGAATGGGAAACGACTTCAAAGTCCCGATTTCCTGAGCGGTTATGAAGGACTGTTGCGGTTCGAATGCTCTTCGTCTAGTTCGCAAACAAACCTGGAATTGAAAAGCATGCATCCCAGCATAAATGCGCATACAATGGCAAGAATAGGAACCCTCTATTGGACCAGTTTCCTGACTGGACTAGACTAGACTAACTAGAGCCGTTGCATGGCTTTCAAAGTTTAAAGTTTGGTTTCTTAGACATTGCACTCGCTCTCCGGACTCGTCGTGTCTCTTAGGTCCGCTTCTGTTGAGTGAATTGAAAAAAGCCAAGCTTGCTGTTATACAGTCCGAGGTTTACGCAAGTGAACTCAATTAGTAACGGACGAAGAATGCGGCAAACAAATTCAATAAAGTGAAGGGTTCCCTTTGACGTCTCTGCCCAAGTTTACGTAACGAAGTCATTTGTGTGCGCGAACGTCTGGGGCATACCGATTACAGTGACGATATAAAGCACCTCGCCATACTACTGAAGAAACATCATGTGATGGACTTGATCAAACGCCACTATCATGGAATGGAGTGACAGCGGCACTTCTTATGTTCTAAGCGTTATACGTACAAGATATTGGATTGTGCGTGGTGGCGCTGTGAAGAAGGTAATTGGAAATTGTGTGAATTGTCACAGATAGACTGCGGTTGCCTACCAGCAACAAGTGTCCCCGCTTCCGCTAGCCAGAGCAGAGAAAGGGTGATTTCCTTTCAAGTATACTTATATAGGGCATGTTTATATCAAAGGTGTTCGGGGGACGGAAAAACGTTTCGGGTGCCCATTTACCTGTCTGCAAACTAGGACTGTGCACCTCGAGGTGGCCCACGACCTTTCTACGGATGCATTTGTTCCAGTACTTATCCGTTTCGTTGGCAGACTCGGTTGCCCGGGCGATAGCTATAGTGGTAACGGGACGAAGTTCGTCGGCGCAGTGAAGGAATCATGGGACCATGTTCATATGTGGGATCGATGGACAATCAAGCGTAAATTGCTTGCTCGTGGAGTGCAATGGCATTTTAATCCGCCCGCTTCTAAGCATCGAGGAGGAGTATGGGAAAGGATAGTCCGTTCGGTAGGGAAAGTGTTAAATAGTGCATGTAACCAGCAACACCCATCTGACGGCTCACTTGCTACCATGTTTATTGAAGTCGAACGAATACTAAACAACCGTCCCTAAGTAGCGCCCAAAAGCGATTGCCGCGACGAGCTGCCTCTGACACCGAACAGCCTTCTTTTAATCCGACACGAGGTGCTAGACCCCCTACCTCAGCTATCAGAGAAAAGTATACCAAGCGATGGAAACAGGTGAACTACATCGCTACAATATTTTGACATAGGTGGCTGAGAGAATACCTCACAACACTGCAAGTACGGCAGAAGTGGATGCATCCCAAAAGGGAGCTGTCCGTCAGCGACATAGTACTAATCGTGTCCGAAAATGTATTTCGTGGGTGCTGGCCTCTGGATTGTCTTGTTGATTGTGATACTAGTGCGGAGGGATTTGTACGGACAGTTTGCGTCAAGGCGGCTTCTGGGTAAGTG
>CALYDF020000955.1:0-18485 GCA_944474145.2 Dicrocoelium dendriticum | reverse complement strand
TTCTTAGAACCTTAGGCATCAAGTCCTTATCCCAAATACACTAGGCCAAATAATCCACCGCATCTCATGCTAATTCCATCAGATGTGTCTGAATGAGTACGAAAACTATTGTTTACTCATGAGTATTATGGGATGTCATTGTTGGGAGGTACAAGACGGAACCCATTATGTCCGGACACATTCCATGTGATTATAATTACCATGGTCTAGCTCTAACTCTAATGAGGTTTGAATAGATAGTGAGCAACCGATATCCAACCAAATTGCAGGTAGCAAAAATTCAAATGTCAATATGGTACCCCAGTTGCAAGCAGTTATATGGAATCTTAGACAAGTAGTGATTCAGGCGTCAGCAGTTAACCACGATGCCTTTAAACACCAGCTATGGCTCTTTCCATCTGATGATTGCAAACGAGGACGTAATCTGTTATGAGCTGTCAGTGTTCGGAGGAGCATCACCTAATCACTTTCAATTCGGACAGTTTCTTTTTACTCGAAATGACGAATGTCTAATTATTAGTGAAACAAAGTGTGTATAGTGATTGTGTGTTGAAATGCAACCATAAAGCGGGTAATCCAACTCCAATTCTGAATTACTTACAGCCGTGTTGCTTAAGGATCATAAAGCCATAACGATCATGCTGTCTGCATTAAAACATTAGGTCATGAGTTCCACACCAGCTTAGGTGCTTGCCAACTGTTTAGTCCAAACGAGAGCGGAATCGGTTATGGGGTGCCAGTATTGAGAGGAACAACACCGAAGCGTATCCTATTTGAACGCGGTCAATATGATTTTAATCTCCGTGGAATACATCAGAGTGAAACGAGTGATCAATACAGATTGTGCATGCAGAATCCAACCAAATAACGTGTACTTTAAATCTATTCTTAAATATCTTATCAATGTGCCAGGCATTTCCTACCGATGTTTGTCCCATTGCAATTCAGGCGAGTTACTTCAAGCACTAATGGCCGAGTTCAACCAAGGCTCAGGCAATCTCTTTATGTTGATTTCAGACGTGTAGGAAACACTTATGGGTTGTCACTGTTAAGAGGAGAAACACCGATTTACCAGCTTGCATACTGTCCTTATGATCGTCCTTACCCATGTATATAACTAATGGAACCGAGTTATATAATTCGCCTAGGGTTGCAATCCAAACACACAACGGGTACTACAAACGTCTATTTGGATTCCTTACCGCTGTGTTATGGTAATTACTTATTTAGCCTTTGACCGTGGTGCCCCAAATGCAACCCAGATCAGGCTATATTCATCTCATGATTTCCAAAGAGGAAACTACAGGGTTTTGTGGTGTTAAAGTCAGGAGTAGCAACACAGAACCACCACCAATTGGGACACAGTCTCTGTGCTCATGATTACGAAGTTTTAGACCAAAGTGAACCGTGGTCTGAATATATATTGCGTATATCGCAGTCCAACTACACGGAGTGCAATAGAAATCCAACTTTGTATTCCTACCACTGTGACAAGCGTTTCTTACAGATATTAGTAAAATAGTGATGGAGGTATCACATTTTAGCCACTAGGTCCCGAGTTCTGCCTAATCGCGTACTCTGACCATCTGATAACCCAACAGATGACGAAATAGGTTACGTGGTCTCATATTGGAATGAGGTGTATCTAAACTCCTCCAGTTTGGAGACGGTCCAAATGATTGTAATTACAGATGTGCACATAAAACTGAACCGAGTTATTAATTGAAATGACGTGTCAAAATCTGAACACACAACGGTTACTCAAAATTTAACCTTGGTATGCTTTAACTATGTACCAGACCTTGTATACAAATCATAGAGCAAAAGGGATCAACGCGTCAATTTCTAAGCGATAGCAACGAGGAGAAAGTAAGCTTAGGATATCTCGGTCCGAATAGGCGGAGAATAGAAGAAACCGATAATGGGGGTACAGTGTCGGGAGGAACAATGACGAAACGCTACCAAGTTAGACACTATTCGTGTCCTACTAATGACCAACTACTACTTCCTGTTGAAGGGAGCTATACGTAGGGATTGCTTGTTGCAATCAAACCAGACATTAGGTACACAAAACAAACTTTAATTTTCTCACCGTTGTGCCAAGCGTTTCTCACGGATCATAGTGTCATCGTGATCGAGGCGTTAGCCTTAATTTGCTGGGCCACAAATGAATCCAGCTGCATCTAATTTTTCCGATCGAGGCATAAACATTTTCTGGAGTAACATTGTTAAGAGTATCCACAACGGACTGCATCCAATTCGGACACCGTTCTTATAGTCATAATGACCGAGTTTTACTTTAAGTGGAACCGAGGAAGGAATAGAAATTGCGCTTTTGTAATCCTGACAAACAGCATGTATTATAAACCTAACGTTGTATAAAGTAGCAACGTACCAATAGTTTCTTAAGATTATTTGACCCAGCGCGGTTCAGACGATATTCTTTAACCACTTATCACCCAGTACATACCATGCTCAGACAATCTACTCCGGTTATTCCATACGATTACGGGAGTATAAGCACCGAACTATCTCTAATTTGCACACAGTCCTTGTGCTCATCAAGAACCAGATATTATACAATGTAAACCGAAGTGTGTATATGGAGTAGTTTTTCAATCCGAACTAACAGTGGGTACTTCAAATCCCAGTTGGTATTTCTAATTGATCTGTCAATCGTAGCTTACGGATCATATATCCATGGTGATCATGACCTTAGCCTTTAAATACTGCGTCACGATATCTAACCCAGCTCAGTTGATTTCGATAATGTGAGTCCAAAAGAGGACGAAACGAGTTATGGGTGACAGCGTTTGGAGGAGTCAGACTGAATAACATCCAATTCGGACAGAGTCATTCTGTTGGAAATATCCAACCTCTACGTCCAAGTGAACGAATGTCTACATAAAGATTTCGTATCGCAATCCAGCTGCGCAACGGGTATTCTATATCCAACTATGAAGCTTTTGCCACTTTCTTAAGCGTAGCTTGGTTATATTAGCGTAATAGTGATCCAGGCATCAGGAACAAACCTTTAGGCTCCTAGTTTTACCCTTATAAGTCAATGTCCATCTGAGCCCAAGCGCGAAAGAAATCAGTTTTGTGTTGCAAATGTCTGAAGAATCAACACGGAAACAAAATCTAATTTGAACACTGTCCATTTTGTGATGATGACTATGCTCAACTTCAAAGTACTCCGTGGTCTGAATAGAGATTGCGCGTAACAATCCAACCAAGCAAGGTTCATTTAAAATTTAACTTGAAATTCCATACCTATGACGAGAGCGTTTCTCATGGAGTCTTAGACCAAAGTGATCAATGCATCGATCCACAGCGAAGAGACCCCGAATTGCACTACAGCTCAGGCTATCTTCATCTGTTGAGCTAAGCTAAGACGAAGCTGGATATATATTGTCATTTTATGAGGAGCAGCCGAGAATCACCCGCAATTAGGACACCGCCCTTGTCATCGAAAAGAATGACTTACATTTCCAATTGAACGGTGGAATTAAAGGGCATGCGGTCATCCGGAAATCAGTTTCACCATGGAGAGAGAGATGGTGGAGATGCTTCACATATTGAATGCTTCCTAAAAGAGAAGACCATATGGATCGCTAATACAGTCGATTTATCACAAACCCAACTGGACAGGGCAGTACCTAATATTTAACAGTTACTGTCCAATGAAACATAATTAATTCTTGGTTTGCGCCTGCTTCACAAGAGTGCACCGGATCTGTTCCGAAGAGTCGATCCCGAGTGAATTGCAGCACATTGCATCAACTCTAGGCGATAACGGGTACCCTAATAAATATATTAGCAATATACGGAGAGGAAATTTTCCGAAAGATAAAAAAATGCATGATGTTCTTAAGAAAAATGTATGTATCATCCAGCCTTTGAAATGCGAACAAATTGACAAGTGGTTCTGCCACCGGATACAGCGAGCCATAGCTTGGTGTTTTTACGCACCAGAGCTAGTGTTACTGCAACAAACAAGAATGCTGCTGTAGGAATCCAACATAGATAAACGCAACCCTCAAGTCACCAACTGCTGCGTTTACCAATGTAACTGTACGTGCGGTAGCATGTATATTGTTTGGAATGAGAAACTTGTATCTATAAGGATTATGGAGCATGTTCCGCCTGGCCTAACATTGAGTGGCTCTAGGCTAACTGTCTGCTCAATTGCTCGAAACCTATTCGATTGCATTGTGGGCCAAGACCCCCAAAACTAGTTCCAGATCGTCAGTATGCAGAACAATCTAAAACTGCTCCGGTTTGCAGAGGCTTCCGCAATCCCGCGGCTGAAACCCACCTGTGCAAGCAACTGGACCTCGTGTCCAACTTAGTCTTGCCATGGTAAGGATCACTCACTGGAAGTGATGACCCCGATAGCCTCAGGTTCAAACAAACCACGTTACTGATTACATGTCACAAGAATTCACTAAATCCTTCCACTGTACGTTAATAAGATACAGTTTGAAATTACAGGCAATAAACTGAATGAAGTTTATCTCTGGAAATGCTGGTTATTCTTGCCTTGTTTTTATTCCTTAGTGAACTCTATGCTGCACTTCTTAACTTAGTAGGTTTAATATCTAAGCTTGATATTTGGTAAGAGAAGTTGGATAACTTATCTGCGCCAACCACTCTAAAAACTTCCTTGTCTGTTCTACCGACAACTCTACTTTGGACAATTGAATTTGACGGCCAAAATCAATTGTTTATTATCCGGTTTGGTTTCCCAACTTGAATCCGACTGTAAATGCATTTTTTTACATTTTGTTGGGGATTAATTTCAAATAATTTGAAGCCCGTCGTATTGACGAAGTCGGCTCTACTACATGCAATGCACTAAATACATTCTGCTTTCTTTGTGGCGTTTGCCAAAGTCATACTCAAAAGCTCATCGGAATATTTGCGATTGGTTCATAGCATCCCACAATATATCAAGACACCTGCTAACGTCAGTCCGTTCGTATACTCTGGTTTTTCATCGGACTGCCTACATCAAATAACAGCAAATAGGATTTGCTGGAAGATTGGTCACTGGTACCTAGTATGCAAAACGGTCAAAGGCCCTTTGGAAGAAGCCCATCGGTAAAGGAAGCCCTTTAAAACAGTGGAATAGTCAAATAAGGGCAAGTCCGAATTGCATTTCATATGTTTGAATACATTGCCCAATTTGCGACTCGCACCGTACATCCTAGATTTTATATTGACGGATGAAAGGTACACATGAAAATCGATACGGGAGCAGCTGTAACGATAATTACGGAAAACGCTGTGAAATGACTACCGCCCTTATCAGTTTTCAATATTGTTCTCCGCACGTACACCGGTGAACCGACATTTGTCTATGGCAAATGCTCGGTAAATGTACGACATGGCGACGGGACACATACACTTCTAGTCTGTGTGCTCTCGGAAGATGGCCCAAATATGTTTGGAAGGGCCAGTATACAAGCTTTTCGGTATTTGTTAGAGGTACTAATAGAATCGCTGATGATTTACAGCATTATGAAGCAATATTCGACTCTTGCCGCTAAAAGGCCGGGAATGTTGAAAGACTTTTATGCTTCGATAATGTTAAAGGAAAAAGTTAACCAAGATTCATCAAGGCGCGCACTCTATCCTACGCTATGAGGCATAAAGTCACGGAAGAATTAACTCGCTTATAAAACAAAGTTATTATAACCGCTGTACGACTTATTGATTATAGTAAACCAAGAGTATCAGTAACCAAGCCAGACGGCTCCATACGTATTTGTGGTGACTGTAAAATGACTACTAACCAAGCCTATGTTAGTCAGTAGTCACTGCCACGCGTTGCGGAGTAGTACGCAACGCTAGCAGGTGGTGTAAAGTTTACCAAGCTTGATCTTAGCCATGCATCTGCACCCATCTAGCTTGAAGATGATCCCAGAAAGCTGACTCTACTTGCCACACATATTGAACATTTCCAATATTCCCGTTTGCTTTCTGGCATTAACTCCACCACCAGTAATTTCTACTTGATTAATGACAAACTGGTGAACAATATGAACGTAGCATTTGCTTATCTGGACGATAACCTTGTTTCGCTGTTGTGCTCAATCGACTGGAACTAATCGGATTTAAATTAAAGAAAAATACTTGGGATTTTCTTTCCTCTTCCGTTTGTTACCTTGTTAACCAGCTTTCTAAGAGTGGATTATTATTTTTAAATAACAAGATGAAGCCTAGTACAGAAAGTTTGGAGCCGAGGAACAGTGATGAAGTTTGTTCGTTATTGGGAATGATATCTCACTATGGCAGTATATGTCAAGTGCATCAAACTTATTATGTACATTAAATGAATTGCAGTAGAAAAGTACGCCATGATGGGGTTATGTTTGTCAGAGGAACACCTTCATAATGCTATACTAGACATTGATACTTCACCAACAGTTTGTTATGTTCCCAATAGAAAACTCCTTTTTTCAGTGTGACGCATCACCCCGTGGATCGTAGCTGTTCTGCGCCTCCGTAAATAGAGCATGCGTGTCACAATTAAACCAAATAGCGTGTATCCCAAGACTACGTTTGCATTTCTTAACGCAGTAGCAATCGTTGCTTAGCGATCTTAGAGCCACGGTGATCACGTATTTCCATGTGATGAGTCCAAACAAGGACGAAACGTTTGATGCTATGTAATTAACGGGAGGTGCGACTCCTAACCGTCTGCAATTCGAACACAGTCCACGCTAACGTAATTACAGTTATGTTTAAAGTAAAAAGAGATCGTGGTAGAGATTGCGTGTCGCAAACCTAACTTATGACAGGTAATTCAAAAACTAGTTTGAATTCCATTATTATGTGCCAATGTTTGACTAGAGATCTTAGAGTAATAGGGACCCCGCAGTTAAACACAAAACCCGGGGGAACAAACCAACGTAGGCTATATCAAATTGATGGACCAAAGTAGGAAAACATTTATTAGGTGTCAGTTTGGCGGGAGCAACACCGAACCACCTCCAACTCCGACGCGCTCCTTTTGATCACAAAAACTGTCTACCTCGAAGTGAACGGAGATCTAAATAGAGAGTACTGCAGAAATTCAAACATAGAGTGGGCAATCTAAATATAACCATGAATACATTACGGCTGTGTTAAGCGCTGCTCACGGAGTATAGAGCCATAGTGAACAAAACGTTAACAAGTAGCCAATATGCCACCGGTTTAACCCCAGTACAGGTTATCACTAGCTGAGTAAAACCAAACGAGGACGTAAAGAATTATCAGTGTTGGGATAAGCAACATAAAACCACCTCCAATTATGACATAGTCTTTGTGATCATAAGTAACGTGCTCTATATCAAAGTGAACCGAGGACCAAATATATTTTGTGTGTCGCCATCCAAACACACCCCGGTATCCCGAATCCAACTATGAATTATTTACAGCCGTGCCAAGCGTTTTTCCTAGACTGTATAGCCGAGTTGATCAAGCAGTCAGTCTTTAACCACTAGGTCACGAGTTCCAAGCGACATCATATTATCTCCATTAAATGTCTCTAATCGACGACCAACCGGTTATGGGATGCCACTGTTGGGAGGAGTATCACCGAAACACCACCAATACGGATGCAGTCCTAGTGATCATTATGGCCAAAGTCTAATTCAAACTGAACCGATGTAAGAATAGAAAATACTTGCAGCAATCTAACCACAAAGCAGGTACTACGAAGCCAAATTTGAATTCCTCAACACGGTGCCAAATCTTGCTCATGGATCATCGATACATAGTGATCAAGTAGTCAGCCCATAACCTCTAGGCTCCGAGTACTATCTCAGCTCAGGCTATATATATATTTGATTAGTCAAAACAAATACGAATATTTTGATGAGTTATCAGTGTTAGCAGGTGCAACCCCGAACCATCCCTAAATTGGACACTTTTCTTGTGATAGTAATAACTGTGATTAACTTCAAAGTTAACCCAAGTCCTTATAGAGCTAGCGTGCCGCAACCCAACCTCAAAATATCCATTCCAAACGGAACCTTCAGTTCCTTACCGCACTTACAATAGTTGATCATCGACCATAGATACCTAATGATAAAGGCGTTTAAAAACTAGGCCACGCGCTCCAACCAAATAAGTGTTAGCTCCATTAAATAAGTCAAATTGAGGACGACTTCGGTAATGGGGTGGCTGTTGGGAGCAGCAACACCGAAGCACCTCGAATACGAGCAAGGTCATTGTAAATGTAATGACCGAGTCCTACTTTCAAGGGAACAGATATCTGAATGGAGATTTGTGTCGCAGTCTAACCACACTACGGGAATCGCGATTCCAGCTTTACATTTCTTACCGTTGTGCCAAGCGTTGCTCACGGAACTTAGAGCCATAGTGAACAAGGTGTCAGCGTTTCACCACTAGGAATGACATCGTGTCATTGCCTTGAGTTTCTAGGGTGAAGTTGGCATTAGGGTGCGCTGAGTTAAAATGGGATAAATTTGTATCTGGGCAACAGTGCACGTTTGTCGCACAAAATATATCATCCACATATCGTCCGTAATATGGTAGACCGGTAATGACTCCGCTCAGATAAGTATTCTCTAATTTGCTTATGAACACACCAGCCAGTAGCGGTCCAAGCGGCGAGCCCATTGCTAATCCATCTCTTTGTCTGTATATGTCCCCGTTAAACTGAAATTGTATGTTACTAGTACACAGCAGGTGTAGCTGTTTCAATCGATCACTTGAAAGGCCGATACCCAGTTGATGGTCTTGAACGGTGTCAAATCTGTAGCCGATTGTCTCTTCTAACGGAATATTGGTGAGGAGCGACACCACATCCAACGAAAACATCATTATTCCGGTTGGCTGAATCTGTCTTATAGAGTCTAAGAAACTGAATGTGTCTCGTAGGCTGTACCTGGAAATAGTATTTCTCACCGGCACTAGAAGATTAGCTAACCGCTTGGCTGTTGCGTGATACGGTGAATTGCACGTGTCTAGTATGGGCCTTAGTGGAAGTCCTTCCTTATGCACCTTCGGTAAGCCGTAGAGTCTGGGGATTACCGTCCCTGTGGGACGAATGTATTCTAACGTGGCGGAGTCAATCATGTTTTCCTGTTTCAAGTGCCGTAGAAGCTTAGTAACTGTATTTTATATTGCTGCCGTTTTTTCCTTTTCATTCTCCATTTTCCAGAAATTCGAGCGATCTCCAAGGATGACGTTCTTCTTGTCGATGTAATCAACTTGCTGCATCAACCCGGTCCCTGCCCCCTTATCAGGCCTTAAAAGGAGCACATTCTCATTTTGTCTGAAAGCTTTGAGAGCAACTAAGTTGTCTCTTTTTCAGCAAATACCTATGTTTAGGTTTGTATTTCAGATATTGGTAACAACTATTGACCAGGGTAGATTTAAAATGCTCAGACGCTAATGTTGACGACGCCATAAGCATAGAAGCTTGGGCATACAAATTTCAAACGGCACTTCTAATTCTAATTGTCTTGAATAACTGCAAAAGTTTGGACCAAGTGAGAGCACCTCAAGCAATGTCTTATCCAAGTGCAACGACGCAAAATTTTGAACATACCTTTCCGGTTCGGGGGGGGGGGAATAAAGTTTTTGCCTTAGTTATGCAATACTGCCGCCGCAATGAGGCTAAGCGTTTCTCCTCCTGCTTTGTGACTTTTCGTTGAACAAAGGTATCGAATTCTTTGCGCTCCACTGCGTCCCGTTTGTCCAACGTAACGGAATACGCGCAGCGATTACATTTCAGCTCATCAAGTCTCGAGGCAATGGTATCACGCTCAATCAACGTATGCCGTTTCAGCACCACATTAGTTGGATTAATTCGATTTCTACGGAGTATTTTGTAAAGTGTTTAGGATATTCAAAATGCGAAACACATTCATTAGATAACCGCATTGTCACTTTCGTTAACACAAGTTTTTATAGAATTTAACGTACTGATTAAGCCCTTTGAGCAGAACAGGATCCTTGGATTGTTTCAAGTTAAAAAATATCCCTGGCTTGGACATCAGAACAACATGTCGAGCAAGATACATTGGAAGAACTACTAGGAGGCTGTCTGAGAGAATACTCGAACATTGTCCGGCTAATCTACACAATGGTGGGAGAAAAACTGCGATGAGCGCCGTGTTGGAACCATTGGTTGATTCTAATTCCATGGTAAACTCCAGGTGTATGATGAAGACGTAGTGTTCAGTAAGAAGGGTAAGTGCACGAATGCATCGTCCAACCGTCTTTTAAATACCGTTAGTGTCGGTGCAGCGAAGACTGATTCTGGGAGAGCATTACACGGGTGACAGACCAGCATGGAAAATGCATTTCTGCGACACTCCAGACGACTGTTTTATTCCGCGAGTTTTAATGATTGGCCCCTCAGGTTTGTATTGCTCCTGTAAAGGGCGGCACACATGATGTAGGTCCAGTAGAATAAAGTATGTCATAATCAGGACGCCTCATATTCTGCGATAGCTTCCACTGAACACCCCCAATCGTTGCAGGCTCTTGTTATGAAAGATTGCACATTCCAATTACTTTCATGAATGCCCGAATTTGTGGCTGCTCCAGTGCATTAAGGTCGTGTTTCAACCATGGATGCCAGGCTTGAATTGCGTATTTGACCTGGGGTCGAACATACGCACAGAGCATTTGTCGAAATATTGAGCTGCTCATTCGTCCAAACGCCAGCCTCAACAGCCTGACGTGTTGGTTCCCGGTCTTAGAGGCCTTTTTGGATTGCTTGGAGCAACCCAAG
Organism: Dicrocoelium dendriticum; assembly: GCA_944474145.2. Lineage (NCBI taxonomy): Eukaryota > Metazoa > Platyhelminthes > Trematoda > Plagiorchiida > Dicrocoeliidae > Dicrocoelium > Dicrocoelium dendriticum. The sequence continues at coordinate 7,726 of CALYDF020000955.1, read as the reverse complement.
TCATCTTAAACCAGGACACCCAATTCACATTTTAGTTGATTGTTGTACTATGTTCTTTCCGAGTCAGTATCAGTAGATGCTCTGATGTAGGACGGAAAGCACCTTGAATTTTTTACGCTAAAATGCAAAAAGTTTTGGGTGGACCATTGATACACCGTATCTAGGTCACTCTGAAGCACATCTTGGTGGGCGTTTGCCTGGATCCTGTGCAAGATCTTGATATCGTCGGCAAACATTAGAAAGTTTGAAGGGATTCCCTGTGCAAGGTCATTAATACACACCAAAAACAAACGCGCACCTAGAACTGAGCCTTACGGCACACCACACTCAACTTGTATAGGGTCCGATAAAGAGCTCCGAACTCTGTTCACTTGTTGCCGTTGATGTAGAAAGTTGGCTATCCTGCTTAAAAGAGGGTCGCCGATCCAGAAATGCTGCACCTTGCTCGAGACGATCGAAAGCCTTGGAAATATCCAGGTAGACCACATCAACACCTTATCCAGCGTCAGGTGCCTCGGTCCAACTATTGCGTGCAATTTGTAAACTTGTTGTACCTGACCGCTGTCGACGGAAACCGTGCTGCTCAGGCGTAAAGAAGTTGCAGTTTTCCAAATACCACACAAGTGCATTGGCAACTATGGATGCAATAACCTTGGAGAGTATAGGAAGAATGGATACTGGGCGGTAGTTGGATGGATCAATTTTGCTTCCACCATTATGAATCGTGGTTATTATTCCAAGCTTCCACATGACGGGAACTTGGTTCTGGTCTAAGCAGCGCTGGAAAAACTGAGCAACATGTCCTGCCAGTTGGCATGCTGCTGCTTCCAATGCCTCTGGACGAATGGTGTCGACACCCGGCGAGCGGTGTTTGCATAGAGACGTCCGCTTGTGCAATACAGCCACCGCGGTAAAAGTGATGTGGTTTAGTCCTGGCGAGCAGAAGACAAAGCTTGGTAGATGGCTTGGTGGCAGGACCATTCGAAACGTGGGGGCGTATTGTGTCTGTAGCACGTTTGCTGCTTCCACAGCCGTTCTTGTTGGGCCATCAGCCATCCTGAGTGGAGGAAATGCTTGCCTCACCTTTCATAGGCTATTAACGTGCTTGTACAGCAGTTTGTGGTTATCACTGAAAGTAGTTGCAATGTTCTGCTGATAGGCGGCTTCGCCTTCTCTAAACAGTTGGATGCAATGGTTACGTTGGGCTACGTAATTGTCGCAATTTTCTGGTGCTGGAGCTTCTCTGTAAACTCGCCAGTCTGTGTTGCGTACTGTCATCTATTTTCGAGTTCTGCTCCTAACATAAGAAACTGATTTGCACTTGTTGCAAGTTTTTATTTTATATCCGAAGCCTCTGCAATCAGCTGACTGATTTTTTTGACAAACTCGAGCCAGGCGACTTCTGGAGGTTCTTCTTCGAGGAAAGGCCAAGTTGTGGCGCTGACGAGCTGGGGTAATCGATCCATTCTTGTGATAGTTCGCACAGTCTCCTCGTTCTCATTCCGCTATTCTGCATAGCACACTAAGTTGGAACTGATCACGGCGTGATCACTGCGACCCACCGGGCAGTCTAAAACCAACACGTCAATCATATGATTCTGGTTGGTAAGCACAAGATTCAGCACAGATGACATAGTACAAGTTCTGAACCGAGTGGGCAAAATGATGTGATTGTAAAGAGGAAGGGTACTTGACAGATCTTGTAGTTTGGTTTTGAATTGTTGTCCGATCGTAGTGGGAGTTTCCAAACAATGTACTGGGAAGCATCCGTGATAAGAATGTGAGTGTGCTTTTGTTGTAACCTACATCTTAAAGCAGCCGCTAGGTGGTAGGCGGTTTCGGGTGTTGAGTTAGGGGCGCGGCACACCAAGACAATAAGGCAAGCTTCCCTGCCTTTAAACTACAAGCGGCACCAAAGAGAGTCGGGGAACTGCGAGTTTGAATCCTTCCAGGCTTCGCACTGTAAGTCATTTCGGCAATACAGGATTATTCCTCCTCCTTTTGTGAGCCTGTCGTTCTGGATCAGCTATATGCCGGGTAGCGAAACCAGCGTCCGTCATTCACGTGTGTTACCACGTGTTGTGTCCCCTTACACCACGACTAGGTGATATAAATGACATCATACGACCCGGAAGCTTGGCAATCTTTCAGTTCAGCCATTTTGTTAGAAAGACCCTGAGCATTCGTATACAACCAGGCATGTTTCTCGGTATAGGAGCCCACATAGGGGTAAGGCGGTCATGTGGGGGAATATTCCTACCGATGGGAGCATACTTTATTCCGAGCACTGTTGTTAGATTCCTTTTTTGTTGATCTCCAAGGTTTGGTACTCGTTTTCCCTGATTTGCTGACAAGTGCTGGTTGTTTGTTTTTTGTCCCTATAATCGCGTTAACGATGTTTACAATGTAAGAGGCCGCAACGGCAGGCACTCATTGGACCTTCGCAGCAATCTCTGCATATGTAACCGATGTTCTGGGTGGCTTAGTCTTGACAAGAGATATTCGAGTTACAGGTACCGAGAGTTGGTGTTTGGCTGCTTCATCCTTGTTAATGCTAGATGTCACGTTTAGTGGAATTTGCTTAACCAGACGTTTTGTATGTTGCCTGATTTCCGTTGACGTGAGTACTGTTTGATTCTCGTAGATACGGTCTGTGTTCGCCTGACGTTCTACCACAGTTGGAGAAGACATCGGAGATGGAGTCGCGGCTGATTGCGGTTCAGGGAAAGCGGATTATTCAGCATTCCGTTGCTTAGAAGCCGCTACGCTTCCGTTGAAGTAATATTATCGTTTGTACTCTGCTCTGTTTCTGCGGTTTACCGGTCGCATTTCTCAGATAGGATAAGCAGGCACTTAACGAGGGAGGTGGTGGAACACGCAGTACAGAACCAAAATGCATCATGGAGCTATTTCGCTCCCGTACCTGTTGTTGGGACACATTTGCACATTGCGTATGATAGCATCCCAAACAGTGCGAGCAAGCCAGACCGACTTTCTCTACTCCATGACATTCTCTTAACCCGCAAATGCCTTTCGCTTGGAGTCTTCGGTTTCGCATATCCGCCATTCATTTTAGTGCCGTTACCTGACCCAGTGGGCTAGTTAGCGTTCCGTTCATTTACAGCATTGAGAGCGGCGCACATCTATCAGGCGAGCGTGTTGGTTGCAAGGTCAAATGAGCGTTCGGCGTGGTCGCGCCGTCCGTGTGATTGCTAATGCAGGAGCACTGGCTGACAAGGTCAAAAGGAATGACAGTGACTGGAACCTGAACAGGGCGCTGAACACTGATTAACAGATCACAAATTATTTGACAGTTATGTTCAGATACACTAGAGCGGAATAAGTAAAAGCTTTTTGTCTACCTCAAGAATTCTGTATCGAATGGTATCACACAGAAAGGCAATAGGCTCAATGTGATTGAATTAAACGCTTAATCACGAATGCCAGTGAAAAAGGTTAGTGATGCCGCAGCCTCTTATGGTAGAAGATATTTCTACGCATGATGGATCACTATGTAGGACTGGTAAATCCGGTTCTAATGAGCGTACAGTGACAATTCTGCGAGATGGAGAGAGGATAGAGGGGAATAATCCAGGTGAACCATGAGCACGCACGTCAAACGTGTGTGGGTATGACCTTGCACGTATTCAATAGTTAAATAGTTAAATATTGTATGATGGGATAAAAAGCATTTGCTTTACAAGACCCATAGGATGGTAAATGCAAAATAAAGAAAAATCATTAGATTCCGACTAAAAACTGAAATGCCAATAGTCTAAACCTAGCACATCACACCACAATGTGTTGTTTTTCACTCAGATATATGTCAAACAATTGTTTGAAGGCTGTAATGTTCGGAGCGTTTGCCACATGCGTTGGCATGTCATTCCATTGTGAACAGATTCTAAGAGAGTAAACATATTTTCTACAGTCTAATAGGGAGTGTTGGATTATCAGCTTGAGGTTATGACCTCTGGATCGCTTTTATGAGGCTAGGGTGAGCAGCGATTTGCACGGGTGATCGCTTTCCGTTAATATCCGGTATGCGAGAATGATATCTCCGCGTAGTCGTCGGTATTCGGAGGAAAACATTCCGATTAAACTGAGAGGCACTTCATAATTGAGACCAGATAATCCGCGTGTTGCCTTCGTAGCTCTTCGTCGGGGCTGCTCTAATAGATGAATGTCCCGCTTTAACCATGGGCACCAAGCCTGGACGGCATATTCGACGTGGGGACGGATATAGTAGTTGACAAGCATGGGTACCAACCGTCGTTCAAAAACACCAAAAGCTCGCCTCAAAAGTCTCAGATTCATGTTCGCCACGTTTGCTGCTTTCGAACATTGGAGCGAATTCCCCAGAATTTCTTGCACAATGATATCTAAGTCTCTTTCTGTGGTCACGCGCCGTAAAACGTACTGCCCCAAGAGGTACGTGTTGGTAAGTTTGCTGCGCAGTGACAGTAGGTGACGCTTGGCAGGATTCAGGGGTAGGTGGTTTATATCTGCTTTTTTGTTGATTCGATCCAAATCATTCTGGAGGAGGGCACAGTCTGATATTAGGCGAATAACTCTTCAGATTTTTGCGTCATCTGCAAAAATTTGCATCGAGGATTGAGTATTATCCGGGAGGTCGTTAATGTATACCAGAAAAAGGAAGGGACCAAGGACGGATCCTTGAGGAACGCCGCTGGAGATGCAGAGTATTTCCGAGAGGGCATCGGCGACTCTGACCTTGATCGTTCTGTAATTCAAATATGCTGCTAGCCAGGTGAATATGGAACGATGGATACCGTAGGCACGAAGCTTATGAAACGGAGCTAAGTGATTGACTCTTTCGAATGCCTTCAAAAAGTCTAGGTAAATCACATCAAGTGGGATCCTCCATCAAGCGCTTTGGTTCATGAATCCCGAGCAAGAAGCAGGTTTATGAAGCAAGATCGTTCGCGCCTAAAGCCGTGTTGGAGGTGAGAAATTAGCTTCAGACTCTCAAAATATCGTGTAATTCCATGTGAAACGAACGATTCCATTACTTTCGATAAAACAGGGAGGAGAGTGATTGGTCGGTAGTTGGCAGGATCCGGTCGCTTACCTCCTATGTATATCGGAGTGACTATCCCGCTTTTCCACTCGGACGGAAGTGTTTGGGAATTGAGTAGACTTTGGTAAAAGCTTGCGAGATGTGCTGCCATGGTGGGAGCAAGAGTTTTAAGAACTTTAGGTCTGACCTTGTCGAATCCCGGAGCGCTATTTTCTCTTAGAGACTGTAAGTTGCTAGCGACAGCTGCTGAGGTAAAAGTGACAGTTAATATGCCGACCACGTAGGGTGAATGCTGGTTTGGCAAAGGTTCTATGGCGTTTGCAGTCACTGTGCCAACCTGCAGAAGTAATGCGTTCGCAGCATCCACAGCAGTAGTCGTTAGGCCACCATCCGTCTTGAGTGGTGGTATTCCTGTTGTAAATTTCCTTCTGCTGTTCACGTACCTGTACAGCAGTTTTGTGTTGTTCGTGAATTTAAGTACCATGTTTTTGCCATTCGTACTTGTCGGCTCTAATCAGCGGTGTGCAATAATTCCTCACTATTTTGTAATTCTCCCAGATGGCGTCGCAATTGTTCAGCGCGTATTGTTTCCAGATCTCGTCTCTGGTGCTAATCCATTTACGCGTTCTGCTTCGGATCCAGGTGTTGGTCCGGAGCAGCACTCGTAATGGTATGACTTTAGAGACTGCTTGCGTAACACAGCTAATTTTGTCTTTTATTCCGTTCCATGCATCGTCTGCCGTGCTCTGCAGATTGAGGTCTCAGTTGACGGTTGTCGCTAGGCTGTGAAGCACGGAATAGTTGGTTATAGTTCGTCGGTTTTCATGTCTGATTTCAGTAGTATTAGCGTAACACACAGGCAACATTTAACACTGAGTGGTCACTGTTGCCTAATGGTGGATCGTATGAAATTGTCTCAATCATCAACTATTCGTTGGTTAGGATTAAATCCAGAAACGACGGCTTATTTGAACCGCGGTGTCTAGTTGGTCAGTGCACGTGGTTGTGCTGAGCTGCTGTATCCATAAACTCGAGAATCTTTGATTTGAAGTAAGGACCACTAGAAGTCGCTGAGACAATTGAGGGTACATTAAAATCGCCCATGATTAGACAATGGGAGTACTTTTGAGAAACTACATAATGAAGCACGTTTAACAGAATGTCATCTCGGTCTGCGGTGGAGTTCGGTGGCCTGTAGACAACTGCCAACAGACAAGCATCCCATGTTATCTTCGAAGGTTCACCACCTCGGCCATTAAGCTACATTCGGCAAAACAAAGCGTCGGAGACAGCAAGTTGAAGTTCGTTAATAGCTTCACATCTAATAGAATTCCGATAGTACAGAGCAACGCCGCCACCGCGAGATGGACGATTATTGCGAATAACTGACATATCACTGATTTCGATTTCCGTGTCGTGCATGTCATTGGAGAGCCAGGTTCCAGTTACAGCTTTGATATCCCAATTAATTGTGTTATGTCGATGGCGCAATTCAGGTAGCTTAGAGTTGAGCCCCTGAGCGTTTGTGTAGCAGCACTGTATCTGTTGACACATTAGGAGCTCAGTTCGTTGTGGTTGACCGGCACGGATTGTGCCGGTCTGCGTACGTTTTTTGTCTGGGGCGTTTACACATTTGTCTGACTTGAGTTAGGAACAACCGAGTCCGGTTTGTCTGTATCTGTTACCAGTAATTGTTTAGGAACGGTCTTTATCGTACTTCAGGTGGCCCACGTTTTCTGTTATCCTGCCACGAGTGGACGGTCGCTGATACCATCTCAGGTGTAGCCACTTTGAATTTCAAAATGTTTGGCCCGTTACCCTGATTGTTTAAGGGGACCGCCAGACGGGTGACATCGAAAGTCACGATATTGTGTATGTTGTAGAGCTCCGTTATATACATCCACTCTTCTATATCGCGATTCTGATGTTCATTTATGTCGCCATTTTTAAGCTCTGGTACACCGTGGGCCAGCACTACTTTCTTCGCCGCATCATGTCGTGACGCGACTGGGATGGGTTTCCTTTTTTGCCTTTCTATCCATGGTTTATCTGGGAAAATGCGGGCGCTGAGAGAGGAATTCGTTAGCTTGTGGGCTGTCAGGAGCATATCGTCCAGGTTGCGTGTGTTACCAAATGTTACTCGTGATAACCGAGGTTGTCCTAAATGCGGCGAGGATGATTTTCGGGAAATGCGCGTAAGACTAGTTGGTGGAACGTTAATTTCGAGAGCACAGCATATCTCTGCCCAGCGGTTTTGTTCTTCCACTTGCCTACCTTTTAACGACTCGCTCGTGGGTTCTGGTACATTTGAACACATAACTGTCAGAGCTTTTTTGTTGTACACTAACTGCTTATCCCACACATGACGCCATAGTAAATATTTTCACATAAAACTAGGTCAAAATTTCGGTAAGGCTCTAGTAGCCAGCTTTCTTTACTCCATTTTTTACAACAGGAATCCTACTTTTTTCTGAGCTATTATTCCTTGCCCCATAGCTGGGCCTGCGTAGAAGACAAATGAAATTACCTTGATCGTAACATTTTGGTAAAGTGCTTGAAGTTAATCATCGTAGAGGAAAATGCATTTGGGGACAGCCGGACCAGGATCTTATGCATTCTGTCTCCTCGATCTGCATATTAAAGCGGTTTGAACCGTGGGGCGCACTGTAACTCGTCTCTCGCTTT
>CALYDF020000954.1:0-18605 GCA_944474145.2 Dicrocoelium dendriticum | reverse complement strand
ATGGATGTGTAAACCTCTTTCATTTCCCCGATATATTGCTTTTATCGTTCACCAATTGTTTTACTTAAAAGCCACATAAGGTTGCCTTGTGCAATACTGCTCTCCAATTTGGGCAACACTAGGACATGATTGAATGGACCAAGTGATGAACAGGGCCCGCACCTCGTCCATCCATAAAACTCTAATGGAGCCCCGGTGGATTCGTTCAAATAGTTATCACGTAACCGTAGTCGGAAACTGCTTGTCATCAGTGATGCTTTGTTGATAGAGACGATTCGTCGCCTGTCCTACGCACACAAATCACCGATGTAATCGGTAAAACTACTCTGCTTTTGATTTCCCATTATCCATCACTCACCAGTGGGCGCAATTCCGCTAGTAGGGCACCCACCTATTAAACTAAAGTTCTCTTCTTGGTTCGATGAATGGGACTCACTGTTTACACGACGAGTTTCGCTCATGTGGAGAATCGGCTGGCATGGAATTTGGGCTAGTCGCACTAGAGGGGCAGTGAGAAGGTGTGGATCGCTGCTCGTCTCTGGGTCCGGCACTTCCACTGTAGAGTCAGCGCTTGACGAAATGGCGTGTCGAATATGTGTGAGTGCGCACGTGCTGCAGATTGGCAGCTCACCGTGGTTAGGTGATGTGGTTGATAGGGGACTCGTGATTGCACTCGCTTATAGCCTTTATTGAACCGTTGCTCGATTTAATTGATCTTGGGGATAATCTCAAAGTGTTGCCTCATAGTTCCCAGTGCGTTCGCTAACTGAGCGCACTTGCAGACATCTACCCATCCATGTAAGTGGTTTTCCTTTGCGAGCAGCAGAGGAGACATGACATGAAATTACGTGCCGCGGAGTTACCTGTATAAGCTGCTGAGTGTAAGGACTCATCGGTTTGATGGAGGAAGACAGCATTGGCAAACAAACTGCAATGTGCTATATGTGGCACGGATGTTTGCGGGAAGGCACTGTCGTAACTGTGAAGCGGGTAACGGGTTAGTGACACTTTGCGTGTTCTGCTCTATATGCAATTACCTTATGCTGGTGGGGTTTGCACACCGCGGACTGGCGCAGCGCCTATGGGAGGTTGGTGGGAATGCGAGTCCGTACGCCACAATTACACAACCGAACCGTGCTTGGTAAAGGTAGTATGATTACGTTGTGTTTGACCCTGGGTATTAACTGTCCACTGCTCGTTCTCTGATTCGCTCATCGGAGGACTTCTACGTACTTGTCTGCGTTTCTCAACACACATTGCAAGGAACCAACGTCCCAGCTCCTGCCCACAGTAGGTCCGCCTACATGCTGAATGTTTCCGCGACATCGAAGACACTGTATTCGTCACTTAACCAATCGATAACGCGTTGTTCACTAACACTGCGAGCACTGCAGCTGTCATGGTAATTGCTATGATTTATTAGCAGTCGAGATACGACAGCCGCGTCGGCGAATTACAAACACAGTAAGATAACTACCGAGAGTACGGTTGCCGATAGTACGTCCTAGTGTTGCCCAAAATGGAGAGCTGTATTGCACAAGGCAACATTACGTGGCTTTTAAGTAAAACAGTTGGTGAACGATAAATGCAATATTTCAGGGAAATGAAAGATGTTTACAGATCCATTAAGTGTATTGCACGCATGTACTTCGCACAGACTTGTTGCACCATTTGTTTACAATGGTGCTGCGTAACGCAGACTCGTGCTTCCGATATAATCTTCTCAAGGAACTGGATCCTCCATGTTATTTTACTGAGCTCACTAGCTGGATCTCCTCGCAGCATCTCGGGATATCCGCACCGTATGGCTTGTTTGACGTTCGCCTTGATGATACTGCAAACGCCTTCTATGGTGTTCAGTGAAGGCGAATATGGGGCGAGTCGCAATAGCCTCCCTGATTGGTAACGGTCCTCTTGGAACACACGTTCCAAATCCGTGTGGCATGGTGCGTTGTCACAAATCAGCAGACACTTGTCAGTAACAGCGATGCCATTGGCATCAAGCATTTGCCACAACCACTGCGCACAACGTTCCCTGTTGTGACTCCCCCTTAAGACGGTATATTCCAAAAGTCCATCCACAGTCATTGCGCCGATAAGGTGTAGATTTTGTCCACGAGTGTTTGCTACAGTGCACTGCGCACGTGTGTCACGTGCTGAACGCCCCCTCGTGCGGGCGCAAAACAGATTGAAATTCGTCTCATCAATCCAAACAGGTTGCCACCCTTCAACTTCCAAGTTCATCAACTGCAAAACACATGACTTCCTTCGTCTCTTGTTCTCAAAAGTATTCATTGACTCCGGTACAGCATGTAGCTTTTTCATGGTAATGAGGCGACCCTCTAGACACCGAGCTGCTGTGCTGACGCTCTCCTCTACGTTGAGCTCCACTTTAAATCGGAAACGAAGGCACTGTAAGGTTATGGTAGGCTCCGCTTCGACCCATTCCACCAGATTATCCACGTGAATATCAGTCAATGAATTTCGACGTGCCCCGCCACGTTTTCCTTTTGGTTTGTTTGACTCTAACGTTGTAATCCAACCTCGGCATTCATCAGGTTGACATTTAACACGGATGCAACCTGCTTCCATTCATCGCCTTCTTCATAGGTGTTCAAAATTCTTGCCTTAGCCTCCGCCGGATGGCGCATGCGTAGAGTGAACTAAATGATGTTAAATTGCACCGCGTGATTACCTACCTGAAATATTCGCGCTGCGCCGAGGTGCAAGTAGTTACGGCGTAAGGTGGAGGCGGGTTCAAACGGCGACGTATGAGGAAGCCAAATTTGTGAACATCAACTACACTGGGAACAGTATATACATAGGGAAGCTCGTATTGGCCAATTTAAGTGCACCAACGGCGCAGAGCGGTAAAAGATGGGAAAAGAATGGAGCGCAGACGGCCTTCGTTGCAAGGTTAGGGCATTTATTGTCGCAAAAGCGGGACAATGGGGCATCCAGTAGCAAAGACAGGAGATTCCGTGGTACTCCCTTCAAGGCGGACAATTGTTGCTGACTTTGTGTGTCGAACGAGGCCGAAAAACTCCCGAAGCATGATCCAGGTATACGGCACGCCACGGTGCTGTAGGTACGTCTGGGTTATAGAATCATTAGGTACCCCATATATCTATACCCCATATATATAGTTTAGGCAGTCCGTTAGAGCAGAGTATGTACAGAAACCATTCTCAGCTCGTCCAGACGGCAGTTATGTCCATTTGCTTCGTACGTAACTGGCTTGACCAACTAAGTGCCTGTCAAAACTGCAAATGTTAACTCAAACCAAAAAGATGACATAGTGTATGGAAGTCGTGGATGCAAAGGTGATATGACTGAAAGATGGAAATCAGCAAGACTAATGGAAGTCAACTTCTAGTTACGCATTCCCTTTATACCAGTTATTCCATTACGCGATAGTCAGTAAAAATGAGTTGGGAGTAACAATCTACAGTTATGGGTTTCCACAATATTACAAATAACTTTATGTACAAATTCCATTAATGCAGGTTTCAATTCGTTCAGAGATTTTCCAATTCTGAGGTGTTCTTTTGAAATAGATACACTTCGAGACACAGGTACAACCAGCTCGATTATGAGTTACAATTTGAAACCTTAAATAACCAGAAAAACGGGGTAGTCATTAAGTCAAATCGGGATTCAGAACTTTTAAGTACGCTTTGGTGAAATGCTGTTACCAATATTGCAAGCATTGCGTCCATAATCATGGCCCGCTACGACGGAAAGATTTGGATGTGTTGTAGGAACTTAAGCACAATGAGGAAGTCATCATAGGCAGACCAGACAGGAGTGCAGGGCTTGTGCTCATGATTATATAATTAAACACGACAGCTAGAAGTGGAAAACACCTCAGATACTGTGCCGCAATACATAAATGTAAAAGCAAAATAAATACAAATGTTGCATGCCAGCTGAGCTGCCAGCAGCGAATAGGCATTGTTCCGGCAAGCTACCAAACGCCTACTAGGCAAATAGAAAATAATTATTATGTTTTACGCTGAGAAATGTGGAAGTAGGTGGAGGGTGAGGCCAAAAGCTATGGGGAGGGACAAAGAAACTCACAACAGGAACGCCACTGAAGTCGGCTCCTTGCCATGTCAGCAAGTGTATCCAGCCAAAGATGTTCACCGTTTTTGGACCCCAACCAGAGAGCCGTGACGCTCCAACCGAGGCCAGCAATACTAAGCGATGCGACCAAATTATCTTGCAACGAAGGGGAAAATGACCGGACGGAAGAAATTGAAAGGCAAATCGCTAAGAGTCAGCAAGAACTGCAGACTAAGCGTACATTTCAGATGCTGTGTATAACAGCCTCAAAACTACAGTGCATTTGATAAGAGTCTTTCGTTTTTGCTCAGTCGCCGCGCTGGTCAGGGGTAGATTGGAACGCACTAATTTGCCGACCCACCAATGGCATGTAAGTCTACTGTATTTACTCACCCACGCATGTCTGGGGGTGTGAATACGACGTGAGGACGCATATCGGTGCATGTGTCCTTGAAATATGTTAATGACCCTCGGGAGTTCGACACCGGTCGATGGGTCGATGCCGACGTTTTTGGCTGGTGGTTTGCAACATCTCGACAGCAGTGCATAATGCACTGGCTACCGTGTTCATATGTTGGTGGCGCTTCGACAGTTGCTTAATGTTATCCCAGCAAATGATAAAAGGGTTAGTGACAACGCTGTTGTAGACTGAATGTTACCTTCACATAAACCACCTTAGCAAAATAAGAATTCGTAACAATTAGACGGTGAAAATATGAGATGCTACTTCTGCATAAATGAGTCCGGAACAATGTCTACCAGCTACTGGAGGCTCATCGGATCTATTTGCAAGTGCGCGGCCACCTAAGGAGTTAATTCCAGCAGAATACAGAAATAAAAAGAAAGCTGAGTGCAGTGGCTTTTGAACAGATTTTATCAAATCTCATTTTATTCCATCAGCTTGGACAATTGCATCAAAATCAGTTTCGCAATGAACACGAGAAGGAATTTTACAGTATTGGTATGGTAAAAGAATCCTAGAAGTAGATAAAGAAGCGTTTAGGTCAAATCTAATCACCCATTTTAGAAAGAAAGGTGATGGAAGAATCCAGCGCGTACGATGCATTTATTTGATGAAACCAGTCTGTTTACGACTGAATATTCAAGCGTTGTTGGTGTATTAAGCATTTTATTGACTTGACTTGAGTTCCCCGCCTTGGCAGACTTGAATGTTTAAATATTCCTTATCGCCCAGATACGTATCCGGCCAATCTGGAAAACCTTAATATGCCATCCTACTAGAATTTTGGGTATTTTAAGTACCCATGGAAACTGTGTAAATAGATCACTGACGATTCACGCTCAACCGTTTGTTCCACGGTCATGACACATTCAGTAGTTGCGAATGACTTAACAAGCGTAAAAGTATTGCCCATTAGTTAATTTCCGGTGGCCGGTGGGACTCATTTAACTTCCGATATAATTCCACGGGATGTACAGCTGAGCGGCTAATCGTACTCCCACAACGACAGAACAACAACAGATCATGGTGACGTGCTGGTATAGATTTGTTTTCCTATTACGTTAGACTGCTGCTACCAAAAGAAATGCGGATGTTCTACGTGTGCCCTAAACCTCGATCCACCTGAGTGTTGGCGAAATGTGGGTGGGTGAGATTTACTGTTTTATGTGAAGCTGCCGTTTGCACTAGTTACAAAATACCCAAGACAAAATGAACCGTAATCGCTTTCAGCTCATACGTGCTTTTGACACGTCAAAGAAATTGACCAGAGGTTCAAATTCCCTACAGGCCTTGTGAACTGGAAGCAGAGAGTGCGGAGATGATATCTGAGATTGGGGCAGCACTACACGTCTGCTGGTAGACTCGCACCAAACCGCAATCAGATCCCTCATGTATGAATTTGAAGTTGACGAGCTGCTAACAACTTGTCATGGAGTGTGAGGCATGAATCCAGTAATAGCTATTGAACATCCAGTGGCCCTAGCTTGGCGAAAGCTGCTGCTGTCACACTCGCTTCCGTAGCAGTCATCTTAGGAATACTGTAAACTGACTTCCATGAACTTACCTGAGCTACAAATCAAGTGGACTGGTCACTACAGCAAGATTCATCTATCGAAGCAATATAGGCAATCCTAAAGGAGTATGGAAAATGATTGTGCGCAAGATCCGTACCCCTCAATTATCAGATGGTTGCACTAATGAAACTAAAATGGTTCGACAAGTATATTTTATTTGATTAGACATTGACGTGTACTAAGGAATAAATTCAGTCCGATGGGTTCTGCCGCCGATTACGTGGTGTCATAATCATGGCTGATTTCACGCAACAGCACCAGTGTTCAAAAATCCCAGCCACAACGAAGACGACCCACAAGAGGATCATTCATTAAGTGACGCTGCACTTGAGGAGTACAGATGACGGAGCAATGTTAAAGGGTTCAGCCGGACAGTCCCTGACTTCCAGGGGGGACCATGCGTCGGCACTTGTGGTGCACTTCAATTCCTTATTCGCAAATATTTAGGAGGCGGTACAGAGTTTGATTTGTGTAGGCCCTGCCCATTTTGACAGAAGAATTACGGCATAGTAGATGCTCGCAAGATATTCATTGGTAATTGGCGGTGCTTCACATGCTATACCTAACGATTCGCATCTACTTGTCTGCCCCATCTTGACTTCTGTAACAGACCTTTCCAAGAAGTCGCTAACCGACAGCGGATTATTGAGCAAGTACTACTGCCTGGTCCATCGCAATGAGGCTGGACCTTACCGTGGTGCGATGGTTTGTGTGCCTCAGCGATCCATTGAGCTATGCTGGGTGGTGCTTTTGCACCTTCAGAGTCACTCATACCAGATTGGTCAATGGTTAGAGGTCAGACAAACTCAGCCTCCTGGATGCCTGCTGTAGCTGACAGAGTATAAAGCTCTGTTCATACCCGCGCAGCACGGCTGCAGGTCACATCGCTCAAATATAACGCAGTTAATAAAACGCGCTATTCCAGGCCTTCGTTCCAAGGCTTATTAGTACTTTCATCCTGTGGCTTGAAGTATATGGACAACAAGAACAAATTATACAGAAAGTGCTTTCACTGGGTTTCGGCGCCTAAACATTCTTTTACAATTACTCTGAAGAGATTGCAACTCGCCTCTTCTCTCTCATCACAGGAAAATGCAGCAGAAACCAATTTTAACTTGTTTCACGGCTCAATAGTAAAGTTTGCCACGTAGTTCTTAGATGCAAACACTATATTCATGCAGAAATCATGCTATATATGCAACGACTGAAAAAACGTAGCTGTAAGGCATTTGCACCTTGTCAGAGAGTTATGCATTTGTTCGGATTATGAATTTGTTTAGAGGCAAGGGTTTTGCAAGAGTCAACACCAGTAGATCTAAAAGACTGAACAGAAATTTTCCTGGAAAGCAATTGCACTTGGACAAGTATACTGTCTACCTGTTAAAGTGTTTCAACTGCGGGTTCCATGGATATAAAATTTTCAAAACTAAGCAATACATCAATTGCATCAGAATTAACGTAACAGTGGACTGCGAGATCAACTTATGAGAGCAACATAGAATAGCAGACAAAGATAGAAAGTGACAATCTATTAAGTATGGGGAATATTTTATTCGGTATGACTCGTTACAAATAAACTGTTAAGGTTGCGCCTTATCAAGTCTTGCATTTTTCAACAGACCTACAAATTGCTAATGGTTCGCTAATCGTAAATCTCATTGTCTCCAACGATCACTTCTTCCTTCAGAAATGAAGACGAACTGATAAGCCATCAAATTACTTTGGTTGGCAAGTTAACCTGGTTTTTCCAGTTCAGCATTCTGCAATGTTCTCATATTAGTCTAAAACCTGACCAGCAATGGTTTGCAAGGACATGCGTCAAACCGACAAGTAGTGAAGCATATTTGAATGGAGGATGCTACCAAACCCCCAATGCGACCCGCAATCTCAATGTGGAACATCATTCGCAAGATTTGCAGCAGACAAGTAGATGCGAATCGTTAGGTATAGCATGTGAAGCACCGCCAATTACCAATGAATATCTTGCGAGCATCTACTATGCCGTAATTCTTCTGTCAAAATGGGCAGGGCCTACACAAATCAAACTCTGTACCGCCTCCTAAATATTTGCGAATAAGGAATTGAAGTGCACCACAAGTGCCGACGCATGGTCCCTCCTGGAAGTCAGGGACTGTCCGGCTGAACCCTTTAACATTGCTCCGTCATCTGTACTCCTCAAGTGCAGCGTCACTTAATGAATGATCCTCTTGTGGGTCGTCTTCGTTGTGGCTGGGATTTTTGAACACTGGTGCTGTTGCGTGAAATCAGCCATGATTATGACACCACGTAATCGGCGGCAGAACCCATCGGACTGAATTTATTCCTTAGTACACGTCAATGTCTAATGAAATAAAATATACTTGTCGAACCATTTTAGTTTCATTAGTGCAACCATCTGATAATTGAGGGGTACGGATCTTGCGCACAATCATTTTCCATACTCCTTTAGGATTGCCTATATTGCTTCGATAGATGAATCTTGCTGTAGTGACCAGTCCACTTGATTTGTAGCTCAGGTAAGTTCATGGAAGCCAGTTTACAGTATTCCTAGGATGACTGCTACGGAAGCGAGTGTGACAGCAGCAGCTTTCGCCAAGCTAGGGCCACTGGATGTTCACTAGGTATTACTGGATTCATGCCACACACTCCACGACAAGTTGTTAGCAGCTCGTCAACTTCAAATTCATACATGAGGGATCTGATTGCGGTTTGGTGCGAGTCCACCAGCATACGTGTAGTGCTGCCCCAATCTCAGATATCATCTCCGCACTCTCTGCTTCCAGTTCAAAAGGCCTGTAGGGAATTTGAACCCCTGGTCAATTTCTTTGACGTGTCAAAAGGACGTATGAGCTAAAAGCGATTACGGTTCATTTTGTCTTGGGTATTTTGCAACTAGTGCAAACGGCAGCTTCACATAAAAGAGTAAATCTCACCCACCCACATTTCGCCAACACTCAGGTGGATCGAGCTTTAGGGCACACGTAGAACATCCGCATTTCTTTTGGTAGCAGCAGTCTAACGAAATAGGAAAACAAATCTATACCAGCACGTCACCATGATCTGTTGTTGTTCGGTCGTTGTGGGAGTACGATTAGCCGCTCAGCTGTACATCCCGTGGAATTATATCGGAAGTTAAAAGAGTCCCAGAGAGTCCCACC
The DNA here is from genome assembly GCA_944474145.2 of Dicrocoelium dendriticum. Lineage (NCBI taxonomy): Eukaryota > Metazoa > Platyhelminthes > Trematoda > Plagiorchiida > Dicrocoeliidae > Dicrocoelium > Dicrocoelium dendriticum. The sequence continues at coordinate 9,345 of CALYDF020000954.1, read as the reverse complement.
GGCCACCGGAAATTAACTAATGGGCAATACTTTTACGCTTGTTAAGTCATTCGCAACTACTGAATGTGTCATGACCGTGGAACAAACGGTTGAGCGTGAATCCTTAGTGATCTATTTACACAGTTTCCATAGATACTTAAAATACCAAAAATTCTAGTAGGATGGCATATTAAGGTTTTCCAAATTGGCCGGATACGTATCTGGGCGATAAGGAATATTTAAACATTCAAGTCTGCCAAGGCGGGGAACTCAAGTCAAGTCAATAAAATGCTTAATACACCAACAACGCTTGAATATTCAGCCGTAAACAGACTGGCTTCATCAAATAAATGCATCGTACGCGCTGGATTCTTCCATCACCTTTCTTTCTAAAATGGGTGATTAGATTTGACCTAAACGCTTCTTTATCTACTTTAGGATTCTTTTACCATACCAATACTGTAAAATTCCTTCTCGTGCTCATTGCGAAACTGATTTTGATTTAATTGTCCAAGCTGATGGAATAAAATGAGATTTGATAAAATCTGTTCAAAAGCCACTGCACTCAGCTTTCTTTTTATTTCTGTATTCTGCTGGAATTAACTCCTTAGGCGGCCGCGCACTTGCAAATAGATCCGATGAGCCTCCAGTAGCTGGTAGACATTGTTCCGGCCTCATTTATGCAGAAGTAGCATCTCATATTTTCACCGCCTAATTGTTACGAATTCTTATTTTGCTAAGGGGGTTTATGTGAAGGTAACATTCAGTCTACAACAGCGTTGTCACTAACCCTTTTATCATTTGCTGGGATAACAGTAAGCAACTATCGAAGCGCCATCAACATTTGAACACGGTAGCCAGTGCATTATGCACTGCTGTCGAGATGTTGCAAACCACCAGCCAAAAACGTCCGCATCGACCCAATCTGATCTGGCCGGTGTCAAATTCGACAAGGGTCATTAACATATTTCAAGGACACATGCACCGCAATGCGTCCGCACGTCGTATTCACACCCCCAGACATGCGTGGGTGAGTAAATACAGTTGACTTACATGCCATTGGTGGGTCGGCAAATTAGTTCGTTCCAATCTACCCCTGAACAGCGCGGCGACTGAGCAAAAACGAAAGACTCTTCTCAAATGCACTGTAGCTTTGGTCCGATAGTGGGTAAGCGGATTTGCTGGTCGTATTAGGGAATATGGCGCAAAGTACCGCCAAGAGTTGTAGATTGCGATGGTATGGAGCTGGCGAAGTGGTTGTTGAATAGAGCTGGTAATTCCGAGCCGAATGATTGGAATTTGGTTGATGTACGTTGAGATGTGTAAGAAAAAAACCACTGCAGAGCGGAGCACGGAGTGATTTGGAGAAGGTTTTGCAAAGTTTTTGTGAGAACCGTCAGATATCCTTCAGCACTTGTTCCGATTTTGGAAAGAGGACGCAAAACGGGATTAAATGGTATATAATAGTCAGCGATCCGTTGAGAATGCACGTAGAAATCAAGCAAAGTGTCAGAACTTCGCTTTTACGTCTGCCGTCAGGCGTACTCGCAGTACGCTGTCGACGGAAACCGTGCTGTTCAGGAGTGATGAGGTTGCAGTTTTCCAGATAGCACATCAGTGCATCGGCAACTATGGATTCCATGACCTTGGAGAGTATAGGAAGAAGGGTTACTGGGCGGTAGTTGGAGGGATCAGTTCTGCTTCCACCTTTGTGAATCGGGCTTATTATTGCAAGCTTCCACATGGCGGGAACTTGGTTCTGGTCTAAGCAGTGCTGGAAAAACTGAGCTAAAGGTCCTGCCAGTTGGTTTGCTGCTGCTCCCAATGCCTCTGGACGAATGGTGTCGACACCCGGCGAGCTGTGTTTGCGTAGAGAAGTCAGCTTTTGCAATACAGCCTCTGCGGTAAAATTGATGTGGGTTAGTCCTGGTGAGCAGAATACAAAGCTTGGTAGATCGCTTGGTGGCAAGACTCTTTGAAACGTGGGGGCGTATTGCATCTGCAGCGCGTTTGCAGCTTCCATAGACGTTCTTGTTGGGCCATCAGCCGTCTTGAGTGGAGGAAATCCTTGCCTCACCTTTCGTAGGCTATTAACGTGCTTGTACAGCAGTTTGTGGTTAGCACTGAAGGCTTTTGCGATGTTCTGCTGATAGGTGGCTTTGTCTTCTCTTAACAGTTGAGTGCAGTGGTTACGTTGGGCTACGTAGTTGTCCCAAGTTTCTGGTGCTGGAGCTTCTCTGTACACTCGCCATGCTGCGTTGCGTACTGTCATCCATTTTCGGGTTCTGCTCCTAACGAAAGAAACTGATTTGCACTTATTGCAAGCTTTTATCTCTGAAGCCTGTGCAATCAGCTGACTGAATGTGTTGACGAACTCGAGCCAGGCGACTTCCGGGGGTTCTTCTTCGAGGAAAGACCATGTTGTGGCGCTGACTAGATGGGCGAGTCGGTCGTACCTTGTGATCGTTCGCACAGTATCATCGTTATTATTCAGATATTCTGCATAGCAAACGAAGTTGAAACTGATGACTGCGTGATCACTGCGACCCAACGGGCAGTCTAAAACCAACGCATCAATCATATGCTCCTCGTTGGTAAGCACAAGATCCAGCACAGATGGCCTGTTACCTGTTCTGAACCGAGTGGGCAAAGTGATGTAGTTGTAAAGAGGAACAGTAGTTACTAGATCTTGTAGATCAGTTTTGAATTGTTCTCCGATCGTGGCAGGGGCTTCTAAACAATGTACGTTGAAATCACCCATGATAAGAATGTGAGTGTACTGTTGTTGTAAACTGCACCTTAAAGCAGCCGTTAGGTGGTAGTCGGTTTCGGGTGTTGAGTTAGGGGCGCGGTACACCAAGACGATAAGGCAAGCATCCCTGCCTTTTAACTGCAACCGGCACCAAAGAGAGTCGGGGAACTGCGAGTCTGAATCCTCCACGGCTTCGCACTGTAAGTCGTTTCGGTAGTCCAGGATTACCCCTCCTCCTTTTGTGAGCCTGTCGTTCCGGATCAGCGACATGCCGGGTAGCGACACTTCAGCGTCCGTCATTCCCGTGTGCAACCATGTCTCGGTGATACCAATGACATCATACGAGCCGGAAGCTTGGCGATCTTTCAGTTCAGCCAGTTTGTTAGAAAGTCCCTGAGCATTTGTATACAAGCAGGTCAGTTTCTCAGTCTCTAGGAGCCCGCAGAGAGGTGGAGCTGTCAAGTGTGGGAGAATGCCGACCGATGGGAGGTCGGCAGTTACTCGCTTTTTTGATGGGTCCATGATACCTCGTTTGCTACTTGATTCGGAAGATAGGTATCAACACAGCGATCAAGTTCATTAAAGGAAGTAGGAGCACAGGAGGTAACCAAACGTTGTAAAGTTGTAATAAGTTTTTCAAGTAAGGCATTAGAGCATAGATGTCGTGGAGCAGTAAAAAGGTGACGTCACCCAAGTCTCTGCAGCCAATTGGTAACAGTTGAAGCCGAAAAGTGTGAGCCATTGACAGTTACAACAGCTAATGGGACTTCTTCGCTAGTTAACACTTTTCGCAAGGCACAGACAGTTAATGCAGCATTTGGTTTATCAGGCAGGAATATTTCCGGTCACTTTGAATAAGAGTCTACCACCACAAGTGCATAGTACTTCTGCAGAAATGGTCCACCGTACTTCATATGGATCCTTTGCCAGGGCTCGCATGTCATCCGCCATAGTGTGCACTTGGACGGATGCTGTAGAATCATGTGTTTACACTTCGGGCAATCAGATGCAGTTCGTCGAATAACTGCATTTAATTCCGGCCACCAGTAGAAAGTATCGAGCTAAAAACGTCATCTTTTTAACACCAAATGACCAGAATGTAAATCCGTGAGAATGGCTGACCTCAAAGTCGGCAGTGTAACTATACGGTCATTGTCTATCCAGCTTTATCAGTGTGACAATAGGTGTGACCCATCGTGAACTTTGTACTAAGACAATATTACCTGCTTCAGAGAGAGAGACAAAAATATCTTGCGAACAGAATCCCTTAGTCCAAATGAAAGTATACGACGTTTACAGGAAGCAGGATCACCGGCTAGATCCAAAGTAACAGGTGGGATTTTCATTCCACCAGATGTCACTGAACAATCGTGCAGTAAACCACGAATTTGAGTGTCAGTGTATGACAGAAATGTGACACTTAGTTTAAGCGCTTACACAACTTTAAAGCTGAGAATAGACGGGCCTTAATGAACGACAAAATATTTACACTCGACAGGGTTAGAATGCTTATCTAACACAGGTTCAAGTTCAAGTTCAAGTGGGACTGGAACGATAGGATGAATCCCGTAAGTGTTCCTTATATATATATATATATATATATATATATATATATATATATATATATATAATCTGTGAAACAGATATTGTGCCATCGGAATCATGGCTGAATAGGAAAACAATATGCATACTAAGAAAAGAGCAACAACAAATGCTTTTTTGTCTATTGTACCACTTACAGTTTTTGAAATTTTTTCCGTTTGTTCTTTTTTAGGGGGAGGAAGAAGGGACACCGCAACAAACCGATGCACACGTCCGCCATTGACATCGATCTTGAGCCATGGCTTCCAAGGTCTTCAACCAGCAAGTATCCGCGTCTCTCGGATCCCAACCAGGTAGTCGACAACAACCGGCCGAGGCCAACTGTTTCGTCAGCTTTTTCATGCGGCTTCTCCATGTTATAGGCTGTCCACCAGACCGTCTCTTCCAGCCCTGTCCAGCAAGTGCAAACAACGCACGACGGGGTAACGCTGGACAGGCATGCGCAATACGTGCCCCAACCACCGCAGTTGATGCAGTGAGACGAGCTCCTCGAGCGAGTGGCTTCCACGTCCCAAGACACGCTGTCTAACTTCCACATTGCTTACGTGGTGCTGCCACCACACACGGGCAACGGACCGAAAACAGCGGTGCTCGAAGACGGATAGCCTGCGCAACTCATCTTTACGAATGGGCCAGGTCTCGCATCCGTACAACAGTACAGCACGAACAGTTGCACAATAGACCCGCCCTTTGATGGAGAGACGAATGTCGTGGCGACGCCACAAATACCTCAGCCTAGAAAAAGCGAGGCCTGCTCGCGAGGTGCGCATTGAAATCTCGTCTCCAACAGCCCCACCAGCAGTGATGCAACTTCCCAAGTAGACAAAGCTCTCCACAACCTCTAGTATCACACCAGCAAGCGTGAGTACAGGCAGAGGCACCTGCCAGTCTTAGAAGAGAGCCTTGCATTTGGATGGCGAAAAGTACATACCGTACTTTGATGCTTCAATCGCCAAGCGGTTTAATGCAACTTGGACGACGTGTGGATCGGCACCCAGCTAGACGACACCATCAGCATAATCCAAATCAACAACTCGACTGGGAGGAGCTCAAAGCCAGTGTTCAACGAATCGCCCAGAACGTTCTTCAGGACATCCTCAATGGCAAAGTTGAATAGGAACGGAGAGATAGGGCATCCTTGTCGAACTCCACTGGAGACCACAAAGGTAGGCGAAAGCATGCCATAAGCCCTAACCCTGCCCGAGGTCAGACTATATGGAGCGCGCAGCATGGAGACGAACTTCTCGGGGACACCATTCCTCAGTAGGCAATGCCACAGTACTGTACGATCGACAGAATCGAAGGCTGCACGAATATCCAGGAACACAGCAATCGTTGGCCTTTGATACACATGGCGGAGCTCGAGAAGCTGGCGAAGTGTGAAGATTTGATCGATGCAGCCGCGACCAGGGCGAAACCCAGCTTATTCTTCTTGTTGCAACGTTTCGCGCGTTGGGGATAGCCTGCGAAGTAAGATGGACACCAGCAGCTTACAAACGACGGGGACTAAACTTATGCCTCTGCAGTTGGAGCAGATTGTGCGCAGGCCATTTTGAAGATGGGGACGACTATCGAATCACCCCAAGATGACGGAACTTTCTCTTTCGACCAAATTTTCGAGAACAAAGCGGTGAGTTCTCGGACCAGCGATGCACCACCATCTTTAAATAGAGCCGGAGGAAGACCATCAGGGCCGGGGGCTTTATAACGCTTAATGTGCCGGAGCTCCCGCTCGATTTCCTGGGAAGAGGGAGGGTCTGTTGGGGTAGACCACTCGGCACCAGCGCGAGCGTCAGTGGTAGCAGATGGAGCTGGGGGCCAACAAAACTGCGAGCCAAAATGTTCGACCCATCGCTCCAACCGTCGTTGAAGATTGGTGAATAATGTGCCATGCTCCTCGCATATTGTTTCACTTATACCAGACCGAACACCTTCGGTGACTCGAATGAGATGGAAGAGTTTTCTGGTATTACCACAGAGACTAGCAAGCTCCATCTCCCTAGCACGTTCAAACCACCAAGCTTCGCGGTCCATTTGCAGACTGCTGCGCAACTCTTGACCGAGGGATTGGCGTTCTTCAATGTGTCTGGAATCCGATGGGGGCAAGCGGCGTCTGTCCATCAGTGACAAGGAGTCGGCGGAAATCCAATGTTTCGGTGGGTGACGGGTAACTCCACAAGTGCCGATACTGGCCGAAACTAACGCATCTTAGATATGCGCCCACTGCGAATCAAGATCACGGTCAATAGTTGAGCCAAGCAAGGTTGACAGTGAGGCTTGGTACCTGGTTAAAATCGCAGCGTTTTGTAGATTCGCGACGTCCGGTCGGTAGTGAGCGCGCTTAGGTGATCCTCCGAAACGCATGCAAATCTTAGCACGAACCAATGCGTGATCGGAGTCTAGAAAAGTTGACCAGTACGATCGGCAGTCCGTTACGCTTCCGCGCCATCTGTAGCTAATTGCTATGTGGTCAAGCTGGAAGCACTCTTGCGTTTTTGAGGGCGGGTGCCAGGTAGCAATGTGTCTCCTCGAGTGCCGAAAACTAGTGCTCGAAAGAAACAAGCGATGATCAGAGCAAAGAGCAAGCAGTCTGTCTGCATTGTCTGATCGACTACCACCGAGACCATAACTACCCCCAAGGTGGTGCTCGCTTGGTGGAAGGCGGCCAACCCGTGCGTTAATGTCCCCGGCAAGAATGACTATATCCGTCCTTTTGGAGGAACGCAGAATTCATGTAGTTGTTGGTAAAAGCTATCTTTAACTGCATCCGGGCTGCAGTCTGTAGGGGCGTAGGCGGAGACGACAAACAAGACACGCTTAACGTCTCGACGCCTGCTTACGTTACATGAACCTCTTAGTCTGACTGCACATAGTCGGCTGTTGACTGGGATCCAGTCAAACAGAGCTGATTCAGCCCTGGCACTTAGTACAACCCGAACAACAGCTTGATCAGTGGCGGCAGCTTCTGGGTCTCCGGAAAGTCGCAAGTAGTATTTGGCGTCAGAGTTTACCGGAGAGGCGATTCTGATGACGGCGCTAGAGTTTTGTAATCTGGTCTCTGTAGGCAACAGATGTCTAGCGAAAGCGTTTCAAGAGTACGGGCCAGACATGCTTGTCGTCCGATCTGCGTCAAAGTTTGAACATTAAACGCTGCGAGGAGGAATGGATAACCAGGTCGAAGAAGAGCTGGAGCTTCGGTGTAGTGAGAGGCAGTTGCGATCGGAGGACATTGAAAACCGGGAGTTTGGCTGTTACTTCCATCAGCTGCGAGACGTGGGTCGTTTGTGACGGTGACCGTAGAAGACATAAGAGTACATGTGGGTGAAGGACGTGAGGTGGGGTGATCTGTGAGTGGAGGTTGGGCGGTTGAGTTAGCACAGAAGATAGGCATAGTAGTAGCAGTAGTAAGCGGTGTGGTCCATGATTCGTCAGTGGGCGTGATACTACCCGGTTGCGCAGGCCGAAGTAGAGGGTTGTCTTAGAGGGCCCTACCCCGAGCCTTTGATCAAAGATCATGGGGAGAATCGGTCATTGTTCTGATTCACAATAATGGCTCCCGCGCCGATTGCTGCAACTACCGCGGAATTTCCCTAATCTCTGTCGCATCCAAAATCTTCGTTTCGGTCCTACATTGCAGGCTTTCAACGACTAGACAGGAGTTTCGCCGAGAAGTACAAGCCGGATTTCGTCCAGGCCGCGACTGCATCGACCAAATCTTCACGCTTCGGCAAGTTCTCGAACTTCGTCACATCCACCGGTGGCCAACATTCGTCGTGTTTTTGGACATCCAAGCGGCATTCGATTCAGTAGATAGATCTGCTTTGTGTAACTGTTTACTGAAGAAAGGTGTGCCCGACAAGTTTGTAACCATCCTGAAAGTACTTTACATTCACACGTCGGGCAAAGTTAGGGCTTACCGCACGCACTCCTCTTCATTTGCTGTGACCAGCGGTGTTCACCAAGGTTGCCCTATTTCACCTTTCCTCTTCAATTTCGCCATCGACGATGTTCTCCAAAGAGCACTGGAAGTTGTCCAGGACTGCGGTGTTGAGCTCTTCCCTGGAGACAGAGTCACGGACTTGGACTACGCCGATGATATCGCCTTACTGGGGGCGACCCACAATCCGTCCAGAGTGCTTTGAACCGCTTGCCGATGGAGGCGTCTAAGTACGGCTTATGCTTCACTCCGGGAAAATGTAAAACGCTGCTCCAGGACTGGCAGGTGCCTGAACCCGCGCTCACCATTGCTGGACATGTTCTGGAGCAAGTCCTTTGTTTTACTTATCTAGGGAGTTGCATCACGGCTGGTGGCAGTGTTGGAGATGATGTCTCACAACGGATTGCAAAGGCCCACCCTGCATTCATCAAACTGAGACACCTATGGCGTCGTGGTGATGTCAGTCTCAAGCCCAGGGCAGGGTGTACAATGCTTCCATCCGTGCAGTACTCTTGTACGGCTGTGAGACTTGGCCTATTCGCAAGGAAGGTATGAAGCGGCTGTCAGTCTTCGACAATCGCTGTCTACGAAGGATTGCTCGGGTGTGGTGGCAACACCACGTAACCAACGCAGAGGTGCGAGACCGCGTGCTTGGGGCGTATAGTGCCAGTCTTCAGGACGTTATTCTCCGATATCGCATGCGTTGGCTCGGGCGCGTTCTGCGCACGCCAGCCCATCGCCTTCCACGTCGAGCGCTATTTGCACTCCCAGGAAGCGATTGGAAAAAGTGCCGCGGTGGACAGCCGATGACGTGGAGAAGGAGTATGAAGAAGGCAACCTCAATTTGGCGGCAGTCGGACCAGTCCGCCTTCCAGGTTGGGGACCACGAGATGCTGAATCGCAGTGGTTGGAAACATTAGACGTCATGGCCCGCAACAGACATCAGTGGCGTCAATGTTTTTCTGCAATTTCACCATACTGTTGATGCACACAAAACTCACAAAACAAAATAAAAATACAAAATGGCGCGTGTAAAACCAAAAAATCGTTTCCCATATTTTTAATCAAATTAGTA
>CALYDF020000953.1:0-18614 GCA_944474145.2 Dicrocoelium dendriticum | reverse complement strand
AGTGTGCAAATACATTGTGACACCCAGCACTCATAGAATACCTGCTATCATAGCCTATTTGGTTTTCATGTAACACCATCTAGTTTGGATTATCTAGCAAAACCAAGCTGACTGTGACTTCTCCATCCCAACAGCAACCGAAAACTCCACAATGCATATACTGAATACGCCAAGAATTATCCACAATCCTCAACTTGGAAGCAGGGTTAGTTTTGTTTATCTCAGCTTCTATTCGTTTTTGGTGGTACAACACGTTCCTTTCGTTGAATAATTGCCTGAGCCATGCTTGAAATAAACTGGTTGACGGTGCTGCACTTCGGGGCTCCTTAATAATCTGCCAATGTGGAAAGGTGTTGTGGCCAAGGAAGATGTACCGCCTTAAACTGTAGCCCATAGTGGGAGTTGCAGATGAATGAAATATCCTATCGTTACTTTAAAAAGACCATACGCGACGGTAGCAGGCATTTGCAAGCTATATCTCCTCAACGCAGTTTCAACTGAAGGATGTTTACTACCTTCATTTCATTCAAACACCTAAGACCCGCGCACTCATGTCTGGTGGATCAACTTCCATAGGCTTAGAAAACCATAGTAATAATAGGTACATAACAAAAGTGCTTGTACCAATATGGTTAATCATCCCGCAGGAACACGCAAGAAATAACAGTCGGTTAGCTTTTCATGGCCTGGGAACAAGGAAGAGAATGCGAAATCGCTGCGGACTTGTTGACAGAGTAGTACATAAGGGTTCAATTCGCCATTGATTTGCCTGATTTCGAGGTACCCATCCAGAAAGAGGACAGATTGCAACCCGAATGAGACTTTTAGCGAAATCATACATACGTGAACAACACCGAACGGACATCAGTGTCAATCCTGATCAGTCCCCTCCAACCTTGGGCGCATAGCCAATAAGCCTCAGAGAGCCACAGCAATGTTAGCGACATAGATGCGTGGTACTCAAGCAAGCCTTGCCTGTTGTGTATAGGTGGTTAATGTGGCAGTGGTCCAAAATAACATTCTAATTGTCCCGCGTTTGCGGCTCGTATTCCCTAGCAATGCGTAGTAGCGGGTTTAGTTTTACTTGTCTACATGAGATGCAAACAACAGCATGGTTCGACTTGTACTTCTTCGTGAATCACGCTCAGATGATGGCACTAAACTGGTTGCGCACAAACGGCAAATCCGGGAAACCAAATCTACCATAAGTGACTCAATATTGGAGTTGAGAACGCTGTCAACCACAGCTTGACCCGTAGTTGTCGCTTCTGTGTCTCCGATTGCGTGCGACCAATAGCGATAGGACAAGACGGACTCAGTTATTTCGACACCACTGTTAGAGATATTGATCCAAATTTCGGATAATCAAAACACGTAAATAGCAAGTGTGTCCAAAGTTTGTGCGACTGTGTCTTGGTGACGTAGTTCCCCTTAAAAGTTAAACTTTCCAGGCAGATAGATAACCGGTAGCGTCGTCTTATAAGGGACTGCAGCAGATAGACTTGTAGTGGGTGGTGTGGGAACTCAGCGTTGTATGATGTGGATCCTGCTGCATTACGGCAGCAGTCAATTATGCCGGAAGTGTTAGAAGGAAGTTTATTAAATGGGGACAGGTTTGAAGTAAGAGAGAAAAGTGGGAAAGAAGGAAGTTTGTCTCCAATATTAGCATGTTTGCTCTCATCCGCCCTAACGTAAACAACACATAAGGCTATCTTTGATGAGCCATGCGACGACCAACGTGGTATATTGTGGATGGTTTAGAAATTGCGTTCATGAAATAGAGATTGTGATTGAAGTAATATAAATATATTCCTCCAGGAAAGTGAAGATATTAAGCCATCTTGGAACAGTCTCCTGACTCCATGCGAATAGTTACTCGAGCAGTTTCATTCGCACACCTTTCCGCAATCCATGCCATCAGTAATTTCCGTTTTAACTTCTTTCAGCAAATAAAGCTTGGGACAAGGCGCAACGCCACAACAATTGAAGGTCAGTTTTCTAGTGTATTTCAGGTTAGGTTCCATTCATCAATATATTTCAGTTATCTGTCGGGTGCACGCATGCGATCAAGTTTGTATATGGAGAATGTGCCTGCGAACAAGATTTCAGGATGTGATCTGCCAGGTGGATCGCATCAGGGTCAGGCACGTACAAGCGAATCAATAACTTCTACGGACGACCTTCTAGACGCGTCCATTATATGAACAATAATCGAAGACGAGACCTACTAGACAGCCGTGTATTATGGGCAGATCATTGTAATATTACTAGGACGAATGCGCGCAATTCCGACGGCGCGCTGCTGCACTAATTGACGTAATTTGTCTAGACAGTTTCCACATGTATTAGTCTCCACTGTCTGATGGCATCCAACTTCACGTTCGAGTCGTGGCAACCCGCGCCAACAAGGGAACTGTCTCCATCAACTGCCCTGGATTGCGCATCAGAATTTGTCGTGGATGTAGAGATGAGTCAGTCAATTTTCCGCGAGATCTGTTGTTGGCTTAAGTAGTGTCATGGAACTGTGTCGCGGAGTTATTCCATTGCAGCCAATTCACAGCTTGTGCTGGGCTTGCATTGAAATCAGCAATTGCCAGTAAAACCCTGTCGAACCCATCAACGCTTCTCTCATCCGTGTTCCTTCTTTCAGCCGTAAAACGTTTAGTCGAATCCCGATAGTGACTAACATCTGGTAACGATTCGCTTGAAATCAGAATTGGGGTTACGCAGAGGTTTCCTATTTGTGATCCGAGCTCATGGTAAATTTGCCAGGAATCAATTTCACCCCACACATGATGCAATGGTGCAATGGTGTATGATGGGATAAAATGCATAACTTTACAATACCCGCAGGATGGATATGCAAAAGAAAATTAAAATCAAAATGTTCCAACGTAGAACGTAAATTATCAGTGGTTAAATCATTGCACTTTAACTAATTGTTGTGTATCGTTTATCACTAAGATGAAAATCTAAGAGTCTTCCGAATGTCGTCATGTCTGGTGCGTTCCCCACATAGTTTGGTAATGCATTCCTGTGAGAACAGATTCTAATGGAGAAAAATTACTTTCTACAATCCAAACGAGAGTGTTGCGTCATTAGTTTCAGGTGGTTGCCTCGGTTTTGTTTTTATGGGGCTAGAGTCAACAGTGATGTACATGGATGCTCGCTTTCGGTTAGTATCCAGTATGTGAGAGTAAGATCTCCGCGAAGCCGTCGGTATTCTAATGAGAACACACCGAATACACGAAGACGCATTTCGTAACTTATACCGGATAGTCCACGCGTTGCCTTTGTGGCTCTTCTTTGGAGCTGTTCCAAGAGGCGGATGTCTCGTTTTATCCATGGACACCAGGCCTGAATTGCATATTCAACATGAGGACGAATGTAGGAGTTAATCAACAAGGGTAATAGCTGTCGCTCAAAAGTGCCGAGAGCTCGCTTCAAAAGTCTCAAGTTCAAGTTCGCCACACTTGCTGCTTTCGAACATTGGAGCGAATTTCCAAGACTCTCTTGCACGATTATACCTAGGTCGCCTTCATTAGTCACGTGTTGCATGACGTGTTGCCCCAAAAGGTAGGTGTTGACGAAGCTGTTATGCACCGTCAGCAGGTGGCACTTTGCAGGGTTCAGTGGGAGCTGGTTCTATTCTGCCCATTAGTTAATCCGGGTCAGATCTTCCTGGAGGTAGACACGGTCGGATGCTGAGCGAATTGCTCTCCATATTTTAGCATCGTCTGAAATATTTGCATTGGAGATAGAATGTCTGCTGGAAGGTCATTAATGTAGACTAAAAATAGTAGCGGGCCGAGGACGGATCCTTGTGGTTCACCACTGGAGATGTAAAGGCTTTCAGAATAGGTGTCGGCTACTCTTACCTTGATTGCTCTGTCGTGTAAGTAGTCTTCCAACCAGGTGAGCAGGGAACCGTTGATACCGTAGGCAGCAAGCTTTTGGAGGAGAAAGAAGTGATTGACTCTGTCGAATGCCTTAGAAAAATCCAGGTATATCACATCTATGGGCACTCTTTCATCAGCCGCCCTGGTCCATAAGTCCCGAGTAATCAGCAAATTGGTGAGACAAGATCGTCTGCGTCGGAAACCATGTTGGGCATTAGAAATTATCTGCTGACTTTCAAAGTAACTCGTCAGTTCATCCGCGATTACCGATTCCATAACTTTTTATAAAACAGGAAGGAGAGTAATAGGTCGGTAGTTAGCAGGATCCGAGCGCCTACCTCCTTTATATATTGGAGTGATAATTCCGTTTTTCCACTCAGATGGGAGTGTATGGAAGTTAAGCAGACATTGGAGAAAGGTTGCAAGTGGTGCTGCTATGGTGGGAGCAAGGGTGTTTAGTACTTTTGGGCAGATCATGTCGATTCCAGGGGCACTGTACTCCCGGAGAGACTGTAGTTTGCTTGCAACAGCTGCTGGAGTAAAGGTGACGCTGGATAAGTCAACGACATTTGTTGGGAGTTGATAGGGCGAAGGTTCCATGACATTTGTAGCTATCGAGCCAAACTGCAAGAGTAGAGCATTCGCGGCATCCACAGCACTAGTTGTTAGGCCACTGGCCGTCCTGAGTGGTGGTATTCCGGGCTTAACCTTTCTTTTGCCATTCACAAATCTGTATAGCAGTTTGGTGTTACTCGTAAATTTCAGCACCATATTCTCCTGCCATTCGTACTTATCGACTCTAATGAGTGGCGTGCAGTAGTTTCTGATGACTTTGTAATCCTGCCATGTGATATCACATGGTGATATCTCCGCAATTTATCGGCGAGCATATTTGTTTGGAACCAACTCGCCGGTTCTTTATTGATGCTCAATGTTAGAGAGCCAAATGTGAACTCGAGTGAGACAGGTTATGGCTAACATCGGATAACAGCTTTCGAAAAGTGGCGTGGCCGCCAGCGATGGTAGATTGCTAGTGATCATGATTGAAATCTGCTGGCATTGCATTCGAAAAGCGGATGATAGTCAAAAATCATTTAATAATTGAGGCAACGACCATTTTTAGACTACTTAAGTAATCATCGCCCATTTGATTTTTATGTAACATCATCTAGTTTGAAGTATTTATCAAATCCAAGCTAACTGTGTCTTTTCCATCCCAACAGCAACCGAAAATTACATGATGAATCTATTGAACACACTGAGAATTCTATACATTCCTCAAATTGGAAACATAGTTAGTTTTGTTAATCTCGCCGTGGTGAAACATCTTCCTTTTCATGAATAATTGCCTGAGTCACGCTGGAAATAAGGTGATTGATGGTGCTGCAATTATGAGCTCCATAATAAGCTTATTTATGTGTTGTAGCCAAAATAGATGCAACGCCTTAAAATATGGCCTGTAGTGGAAGTTGAAAATGATTCAAATATCTTGTCGTTACTTCGAAATGACAATACGCAACGGGTAGCATGCATTTGCAAAATATATCTGCTCAATGCAAAAGTTTCAATGGAAGTTTGCTTACTACGTTCACTTTCATCGAATCACCTAATATGCGCGCACTCATGTGAGGTGGATCAACTTCCTTGGGCATATGAAACCATATTAATAATAGGTAAATAACAACAACGCTTATACCAATATGGTTAATCATCCCGCAGGTAAACGAAATAAATAGCAGTCGGTTAGCTTTCTTATGGCCTGGGAATAAGGAAGGGAATGCGAAATCGCTGCGGACTTGTTGACAGAGTTGTACATAAGGGTGCAATTCGCCATTGATTTGCCTGATTTCGAGGTCCCCATCCAGAAGAGGATAGATTGCAACCCGAATTAGATTATCAGAGAAATTATACACTTTATCTTCCAGGTATATACTTGGCTGCCTTAAAGGTTCACCCAAATAGGCAAAATATTAGAAACAAACAAACAGCGTGGCAGCAATGCCACTAGCATGAGGAGCACTCGACTGAGACCGTTTACGTTTTGTGGTCAACAAACCGTCCAACGAGGAACCAGATGTTCTGTTGTCAACCGTCATACAATGCGCATCCGCAGTACCGATATAAAACTCCCACCGTACATGAACAACATAGAACGGACATCAGTGTCAATCCTGATCAGCCCCCTCCAACCTTGGGCGCTTAGCCAATAAGCCTCAGAGAGCCACGGCAATGTTAACGACAAAGACGCGTCGGACTCAAACAAGCCTTGCCTGTCGTGACCAGATGGTTAATGTGGCAGTGGTCCAAAATAACATCCTAATTGTCCCGCGTTTGCGGATCGTATTCGGTAACAATGCATAGTAGCAGATTCCCTTTTTCTTGTAAGCAAGCTTAATTCTAATTGTACTTCTTTGTGAATCACGCGCAGCTGATGACACTAAACTGGTTACACACAAACGGCTAATCCGGGAAATCCAATCTACCATAAATGGCTCAATACTGGAGCTGAGAACACTGTCAACCACAGCTTGAACCGTAGCTGTCGCACCTGTGTCTCCGGATGCGTGCGACCCAGAGCGACAGGACGAGACGGGCGCAGTTTATTCGACACCACCTTTAACGTCAGTGCTCCGTGTTTCTAGACAAATGACACACGTCAATAGCCAGTGTGTCCAAGGTGTGTGCCATTTCGTCTTTGTGACCCATTTCGCCTACCGTGTAAACGTTCGTGGCAGTTAGTCAACAATTAGCGTTGTCTTATAACCTACTGCTGCCGACAGGCTATTTGTTAGTGTTGTGGGATTAATGGATTGCAGGATGTGGCTCCAACTACATTACGGCTGCATTCAATTAACTCAAGAAATATGGATATCGAGCGTGATAGTCTTGTGTGAAGTAAGTGTGAAGTAAGTGGAAAATAAAGCAGATTGTCTTCAGAAGTAGCCCATATCCACCGTAAGGTAGTTGCGGATAAGATAAATTTGGATGCGCTTTGCGACTACTGATGTGGGATATTTTGGTAGGTTAAGAAAATACTTTTGTGTAACGGAAATGGTGATAGCAGTTAAACAAATGTTTTCAAACAGGAAGTTGAAGTTATATGGTCATCTTAGTTACGTCTCCTACCTCCATGCAGAATAGTTACTCGAGCAGTTTCATCCGCATACCCATTCGCCATCCAAGCCATCTGTCGTTCTTTAGTTAATCTCTTTTCAGCAAACAAGGATCGGGAGAAAGCGCAACGTCACAAAAATTCAAGGTCAGTTTTCTAGTGAATTTCAAGTTAGGTACCATTAATCTATATACTACACTCTTCCCTCGGTTGCACGCATGCGATCACTGGTATCTGAGAATGCGCTTGCGAACAAGCTTCCATAATGTGACCTATGCGGTGGATCGCATCTGGATCAAGCAAGTACAAGCGAATCAACTACTTCTGCGGACGACCTTCTAGACGCGTTCATTCTTCGAAAAATGAACCAATACGAGACCTGCTAGACAGGCGTATATTATGGGCAGAGCATTGTAATATTACTAGGACGAATGCGCGCAATTCCGACGGCGCGTTGCTGCACTAATTGACGTAATTTGTCTAGACAGTTTCCACATGTATTAGTCTCCACTGTCTGATGGCAGCCAACTTCACATTCGAGTCGTGGCAACCCGCGCCAACAAGGGGAACTGTCTCCATCAACTGCCCTGGATTGCGCATCAGAATTTGTCGTGGATGTAGAGATGAGTCAGTCAATTTTCCGCGAGATCTGTTGTTGGCTTAAGTAGTGTCATGGAACTGTGTCGCAGAGCTATTCCATTGCGGCCAATTCATAGCTTGTGCTGGGCTTGCATTGAAATCAGCAATTGCCAGTAAAACCCTGTCGAACCCATCAACGTTTCCCTCATCCGTGTTCCTTCTTTCAGCCGTAAAACGTTTAGTCGAATCCCGATAGTGACTAACATCTGGCAACGATTCGATGTTGTTCAGCATCCTCCTCTTGCCGTGGTCTGCTCATTGATGCAATTGATTACATGAATATCCTAATCTACTAACTAATCTGAAAATCGGTTTACACGTGCGGGTCTCCAGATGGCCCATTCTTTCAGTTTCGGGCCAGTTAACTCATATATCGTGTTGTTCTTACAGAAAGAGTGTCGTCCCTATCATATGTTTTTGCCTTTTGAGTGAATATTATGCCCACTGTTTTGCTGTTATAATTACTAAAGTATTTACGCATGCCCTAATTCGATAAGCGAACAAAGAGGACAAGCCAACTCCTAGCCCTCTTGTTGTACGGAAGTCTGTGTACTCCTCAGATAAATCTGATACCTCGGGCACTCTACGGGTACTTCAGATGAACATGAAACGATGAACAATGTTAGCTCTTGGAAAAGTCATGTGCTTGGCAAGTCCCGTATGAGGTTTGAAGTAAAAATTAATATTGTAATCTTTTACGAATACTTTAAGGGCCATTTAAATCGTCCACCAATTTAAATCCAATGTTGCCTAGCGAAGCTATGCAATGTGAATTGGCTGTGCACGCACAAAATAGGATACAGAGCAGTTGTGGTTCTCTAACTCCCTGACAGTATAATAAGAAAATGAAAACAGGGTCTCGTGTGTTGCTTCATTAGGCCGATGTGATACCTTGGTCCTGTTTGAAGGCATCCATGCTACGCATAATGGACACGTATGCATGTATCCTCACCGCCACGGTCCAGAGATGACCGTTTAGCACATGGTTTGTTTTATGTTATTTTGTCCTCCGAGTGAAACAGACTACAACAGGTAATTCGAGTTGGCAAGCGTTTCATCTAGTGTCATTTGAAAAATATTAACGTAGGGGGCAAGGATGAGGTGCTTCGGATGGGCGTTCCAGACACGGGACACACGTAGGGAGAAAACCTTACGCCGATAATCGAATGTAGTGCGTAGCCAGTTTGAGCTGATGGTCTCTTAGTTCGGTATTTCGTCTCAGCTGCAACGATTGCGACATGGGTGAGTTGGGTTAGTCGGTTTTAAATAAATCATGACGAGGTTTCCTTGCTGACGTCAATACTCACCACTGTGAAGTCATAGGGACTCTAGTCTGCGTTGGTAGAGGTGAGGACACAATCCTCTGATGAGTTTACCTGCTCTATTTTGTTGAGCTTCAAGTGTATCGACCTCGCGCTTGCGCCAGGAAGGTCTGGCCTGGATCGTACACCTTACCTGTAGCCTCACGTAGGCCTTCAGCATTTGCAGAAAGATAGATGGCTCGAAATATCCGAAAATCCTTCATAAGTATCCCGAGGTTGATTGGCTATTTTCGGTGCCTTTGCATCCTGTCTCGAGCAGCCAAGATGATCCTGCTTTATTCTTCCGAGGTCGCTTTCCTGAGGAGCACGTTGCAACTGCTGGTCCGCAAGTCAATATTCATGAGTAAGGAGCTTACGTATGCTCACGATTTTTCACTTAGACACGTTGAACCTTAGTAGGTTACACTTGGTTATGAACCAAAAACAGGTCAGGTTGGAGAAAATCATGTACTCTGTAATACAATAGTCCAATAGTACACTAGTATACGATGGGATCAATAGCAAAACTTTGCCAGAACAACAGGAAGGATACGCAAAAGAAAATTAAAATAGAAATGTTTCGAAGTGGAATGTGACTTTTTAATTTTTATTTTAGTAAAATTTATCACAGGTCAAGTTGGAGAAAATCGTGATTTTCACTGTTATTAATCACTCACTACATCTTAACTTCATAGCGAAAAGCGGGAAACTGGAAGCGTTACCTTTGCCACCAGGAGTAATCACAGTCCAAGTAGCGTGCCAGATGGAACATCGACCTCCATCTCGATCAAGCTAGATGGTGATCACCGAGCACGCAGTTGAAGCCTCTGGATGCAAAGAAAGCTATGGATTCATCCAGGAACAGGACTAAAGGTTCTAAAAACAGTCTGTGAAGCAATAGTCCAACAGTACCATCATGTACGACGGGATTAATGGTTTAAATGTGCAGGAACCACAAAATGAACAGTAAAAGGAAAAGAAAATTAAGATGTTCCAACGTGGAACGTGAATTAGCAGTGCCTAATTTATTACACTTTATCAAACTGTTATTTTTACCTCTAAATTTTTAGCATACTATCCATTCAAACATCCTAATCTCTGATATGTTCACCACATGTATTGGTAATGCATTGCAGTGGGAATGGATTTCAAATGAATGCTTAACTTGCTGCAATTCAAACGGGGGTTTGCGTCATTAGTTTAGGTAGTTGCCTCGGCAGTGTTTGTAAGAGGCAAGGGTCATCAGTGATGTACATGAGTACTCGATCTCAGTTATTATCCTGTATGTGAGAAAGAGATCTCCGCGAAGCCATCAGTGTTCTGGAGAGAAAACACAATGCGTAAACGAAAAAGCAGATCGTAACTGAGAACGGATAGATCACGCGTTTCCTTTGTGGCTCTTCTTTTGGATTGCTCCAAAAGGCCCATGCCAAGTTTTAACCATGGACACCTGGCCGCAATTGCATATTCAACGTGAGAACGAACATACGAGTTAATCAACAGTGGTACTAGCCGTCCCTCAAAGGTGCTGAGAGCTCGTCTCAAAAGACTCAAATTCAAGTTTGCCACACTTGCTGCTTTCGAACATTAAAACGAATTTCCAAGAATTACTTGCAAGATTATACATGAGTCGCGTCAATTAGCCAGTGGTTGCAACACGTGTTGTCGAAAAGATATATCAGCAGGTGACACTTTGCTTGTTGCAGTAGGAACGGGTTCCTTTCTGCCCATTCGTTAATCAAAGCCAGATCCTCCGAAAGGTAGACACGGTCGAATGCTGACCGAATTGCTCTCCATATGTTAGTACCGTCTGCAAAGTTTTGAACCTGGAATCTGCTGAATATGTATGCTGGAAGGTATTTGATGTAGATTGAAAAGAGTAGCTGACCGGGAACAGATCATCGCGGTACACCAATGGGGACCCACATGATTTGTCATTGTGTTTCGCCTACTAATATCTCGATGGTTCGGTCGTGTATGTAGGCTGCCAACCAGGTGAGCCTGGAACCGTCTGTATCGTAGGCAACAAGCTTGTGGAGGACAACAAATTTATTGGACCAGTCAAATGGAAAACCCAAGAAGTCCCAACTACGGGGACGCCATCATCAGTCGTCATGATCCATGTTTACCGACTAAGAAGCAAATTGATGAGGCAACTTCGTCTGCGTCTGAAACCACGTTAGGTATTCGACATTATTTGCAGACTTTCAAAGTATCGCGTCAGTTCACTTGCGATTATCTATTCCACCACTTTTGCTGAGACAGTAAGTAGAGTAGAGTCGGTAGTTGGCAGGAGACGATGGCTTGATTTCTTTGCATATGGCCGTCTTAATTCCATGCTTTCATTCATCCGTTAGTGCATGGTATTAAAGCAGACATAGGAAAAGGGCTGCAAGTCATATTGTCATGATAGAGGCAAGTGATTTATATAACTTCGGAATATATTTTTCATTCCATATTCACTGTTTTCCCGGAGAGTCTATCATTCGCTTTCAGCAGCTACTGGGTTTATATCTATAGGTATATACTGTTGGCGGCATCCGGTTTCGGATTTGTCTGTCACTGTGGCCAGCCACAGGACGCCTGCACCTACAGAGGGACCATGGTTGGCTTGCGCTGCACCATCCACAGCTCCAACCACACACCCCATATCCAGTGTAAACCCGAAGGAATAAGACCGGGAGGCATGTGGATGGGAACCACGTTTCATCAACGGAGCCGGCCCACCCTCCTTCACAGGCAAACACAAGCACTCTGTATGTGGGGAATCAAGCGCACACAAGGCGGTGGCTGGACCGTAGTCCGCTCCACACTGAGTGCATGGAACCGCTCTTTGAGCCTAGCACGGCCACAAGAACCATGCACCCAGTCCCCTCCAGCAACGATCAACTGTCTCCTGGAGCCAGTATGAACGAGGTAGTGGGTAATAGACAGGTAGGCACCTTGTCAACATGCACATCAAGCACAGCCACACAGGGGATATCAAACAACAGCCATTCACTTTAAACGACACGCTGAAATAAAATAAATCCAATAATGCATACAGACACGGTGGCATAACTCTTCCCTAAATTAGCATATGAAGTAAGTTGGTTAGCAACGAATCCGCGATAAGTAAGAAATGTCCACAAGTTACTTAGAAATGCTACAAACGCAACAAAATTACCGAAGATAAGCGCAACTAGCGTAAGCAACCTGGCCAGTTAATAGAACATTATTC
The DNA here is from genome assembly GCA_944474145.2 of Dicrocoelium dendriticum. Taxonomy (NCBI): domain Eukaryota; kingdom Metazoa; phylum Platyhelminthes; class Trematoda; order Plagiorchiida; family Dicrocoeliidae; genus Dicrocoelium; species Dicrocoelium dendriticum. The sequence goes on along the minus strand of CALYDF020000953.1, from coordinate 6,443 downwards.
AGATAGGCAGAACAAATCAAGTAAAGTGGAATTAAATTTATCCAGCTTAAAAAGACCTAGTTTAATTGTAAGTTGGTTTAGCCCAACTGCGGTGAAGAAGCATTAAGAATGCAACATCAGCCTCAGCATGGGGCACTGTGGTCACCATGCTTCAATTCTGACACACCATGAACCAGTACCATATTCTTCATCACATTCTGACTTGACGCAATTTGGTCAGATTTCCGCATCCGTATCTTTGCCAATACGTTATGCGGAATAATCCGGGCACTGGGAGAGCAGTGCACTAGAATGTGGTTTGGGGTGATCTCAGAGATCGAAATCTTGGGAAAGCTCAGGTATCAGACGTTGATTAAAGCCCCAAAGCCGGCTGCCTCCGTCCAACCACCAGGTTTCATCAGCAGGTTAGTAATGATTTACCGGCGTTGCTGGAAGTCGTGATGATCCTGTGCCACGAATTTGCACTTCGCAGGTATATCATTAGAGTCCCAGTGACGACCGCTTTCATCATCTTCGAGTGCACTGGGATGAGAGTCATTGGGGGATCATTTGCTGGATCACGACTGTCAACTGTTTTAAACAATGGTGAAGAATACCATGCATGCCCAAAATGACGATTTGTTAATCCTGCAAGCATTTCTGAAGGAACTGTGTCAGGGTGACGGCTGACATTGTGGTCGCCGTCTTCATTGTCTTCGGGGTTATTTAAATGGCTCCGGAACAGCTATGTCCGCGTAATGAGAGCACTATCCTTAGCACAGTTGCTTGTTTTGACATCAAATGTTTAAACCCTCTAGTCGGTCATGTGAATGAGGGTAGGTGACGTGGACACAATGCGAGTTGACAAATCAAGGCGTTTTGCACCCGCAACGTACTGGTTGCTTCAGCTGTGCTTTGTGCATTACAATCGGTTGTGAATATTAGCAGGATGCAGTGCTTTGCCTACAAAGGCAACAATCAACTACTAACCATTGTGTCAAACTCTGCTCAATAGTCTAGTGATCATGGCGATAGCGGCTAAACACTATTTGCCTAGTTTCACTCCCAGATCACGCTATTGCTCAGCTATATGTTGGCATGTCCGTACAGTTGTTTGTTCTTTTGTCAGAAACCTTATGGCTTGACACACTTTGTAAGTAGCTATTTTCTCACGGACAAATTTTGGCGCAATGTTTTGCTGTGGTCAAGATATTACCCTAATTCTCCGGATTATGGTTGGCCCAGCATGCAGGCTATTTCGCATCCCTTATTGCCATACATTTGCGAACTCTGCTTCTCCGAATTGACAGCACTTTTGCTAAACGAATTGGTTTGGTTTCCGATGGTCTGCTAATTAGGGAGCTGGGTCTTTCACTGAAATCTGTCCCAACGCTGTCATGGGATCGTTGCTCGACAACTCGCAAACGGATGCTCCGACGGGATATTTCAGAACGCGTTAGCGTGTAATTGTATGAGTTAAGTTCGGATGTTCAGACGGATACAATGCTTTAAACACATAACCGGATGTGATGGCTCCATCGTTAGTGATGTTATGCTCCCTAATATTTTTGCGTTACCATGAGATGTTTATTTTTGTGTAACAATTCCCTAAAGACGACTAGTTCCCTACCGGAAGTTTTGCAGGGAAATTATTTGGTTGTAGAAAACAAGCTATAGTCTGTTGCTCATTGTATTCGAGCAGTTCGTTTGGCGATGGTGGTTCATTTTTTTGTGTATATTGAACTCCTCTGAGATTAGAATGCAGCTGGATCTATGTAGTTTTACCCTGAAAAGGTCAATTATCAAACGAGGATACTTTTCCGGATTTGATGTTGCCGAGCAGTAAGCAGAAGCTACAAACGTTGTGCCTTTTATTTTAGTCTGAAACAGTAGCATAGCGATTCTGTGACATGAAGTTCCGGATCATCAGGTATTTCACTTTGAAGATAACCACGTTAGTATAGAAGAACCCCACATTACATGGTGGGACATTCGTACCGAATGGGTGCAATTCCTGTTATCTCGACCTCAGCACCAGCATCATGTTGGTGCATCTACGATAAGTTGATGGAAATTGGATCCTTAGAAATCGCAACCTTACGTTACAGAAGCACAGTTAGTTTGCTGAGGATATCCTTGGCTTCATTGTACATGCATACGAGCTTGTTGGATTACAGCAGTGCTTCAGAGCTTGCTCAATCCAGACGTGAATTTTCGCCGACTAGTGATTGGTCAGCGACTAATGGTTTCACGGTGGCTGATGGGCGACTGGTCCGACTTCAAATTCATCAGCTTCACATGGACGTCGCGGAGATTTGGACAACCTTTTCCTGTATACTACATTTGCTTCGGATTACTATGTTGGCAGTGTTTGGCTGTGTGCATTTGCACCAATCTTTTCTTTGTCGTATTTTCCAATCGGTGCAAATTTGGTGGCTATTCTTTGGCTAATTCCGGAGAACTCATTGATTTGCCCTACTGCCATCTCTGTCCGGCATCTTGAATTTGCTCTACATTGCGATGCAGCCTCAAGCTACTTCTGGTTCTTGTTTGAATGTTGTGGAAAATAAGGCTGATGCACTTCGCTGCTTCGGCTGCGATCTTTCGTTCCATATTTCGTGCATTGGCTTATTCGTTGACGTCTTTCGAAAATCTCTCGACATCTGACATCGGTTTTTTCAAGTTATATGTGATAAATGTCGCGGTGCAAGACATCAGAATACACAGCGACCGCCAACAACTACGGGAACATCTCTCTTTCAGACGGAAAGAAACCTATCACTAAGTGGGGTCAAATGCCCTCGTGAAAGTACCCCTGTCACTTTGCCTACTCTTGTCACTCCGCGAGCTGCACCACCACCGGCGTCTTCCACCCTGGACATGCCTCAGGTTCAGTGTCCCCACCGATGGAAGACTCAGAATCGGAACCTACTTGACGTCACTTCACTGATCGGTCATGGGTTTTTCGCAGAGCCTCTCTGTGAACTTCTGAACATCGAGTATCCATTGACAACTCAAAAAAGCAAGGAGCCACGTAATCGAGTTCAGGCGACCCCTACTGATAAACAAAAACGCAAGCTTATAAGCGCCTCTGGTTGTTCTCCCACAGGTTCATCACCGATTTCGCTGAGATGTCATAATCTCATGGTCTTTCACGTACCAGAGTCAAAAGAGGAAAACCCTCAGGTACGTTAAGATCACGATGTTCAGTTTCTCCAGGGGCTCGTCGATATACTCTTGGATGTGGGCGTAGACTGTGTGACGATTAAACAAGTTATCTGCTTTGGCCATAAACTAACAAGTCAGCTCGACCTCTGAAAATCACCTTTGCAAAACACAATGCGCTGCAGCTTATACTGTCTACTCTGTCAAGGCTGAAAAGCATAAGGTATTACATTGCCCGAGACTTGGAACCCGAAGACAGGGCACGTTTGAAGACTGCGGTCATCGAGCTCAAAAGTCGTACAGAAGAAGGTGAGACTGACTAACAAATTGTACATTTTCGGGTGATCAAGAAGGTGTACGGACCCGCAACAACCGGTTGCTCAACCTCTAGGCACGTCCCGCAGTACCTCCCAGGACCTCCGTGTGGCCTTTGACAACGTGTACAGCCTAATGAACAAACATGACGAACTGTGCCGCCTCGCTCTCTCGGAGCGGCCGGACGTTTAATGACTTGCAGAGACTTGCCTGAACTCCGACAACCTACCCCAAGAAGTCGAGGTGTCACGATACTCTTGTTTCCCATGCGATCGAAAATCAAAGGCTCACGGTTGTTTGTCTGTTGTACATAAAATTTTCACTATCTGGCAAAATTACCAGCACCTATCGGAGCGAAGATAAGCTATGCGATCTATTGTGGTGCACAGACCGCCTCAGACGCGCAGAAATTATAGTGGGTGCTATCTACCGTAGCCCATTAAACGGTTGTTGGTATTGGCTATTACATGTACAGAAACACATGAGCCGTCCTCAGCTTTTACTGATAGGGGATCTAAATTTACCTAGGATATTCTGGCCAGACATTCGCTTTCTTCCCGAGCATGTCTTAATTCGCTAAAATGACTATCGAAATCGGGAAAACGCAACAAGTCAGCCAACTGACGGCCGCAACTTCGCACTCCGCATATTGTGTGGACCTAGTGTTTAAGAGCTGCTGGCAGAAGCTGAAAGAGATCATGGTCCTCAAACCTCTGGCGAACAGTGACCACTGCTCCATTGTGGCAAGCATAGAAATGCGGTTACCTTAGTACAACCAACGAAAGCTGACATTCAACTAGTTGAAAATGGACTTCAACGCGCTCGTCCAAGCCGCAAGTCAGACTGATTGGACACTACCACAGGATGCGTTGTTTGAGGCCTAATAGACATTAATGAAGGGCGGGACTTAACTTACTGCGTAATCCGATAGTTTCTCTCAAGTATTCAAAAATCGGACTTGTTATACCGCATTGGTTTGATTCAAAATACAGATACTTATCGCGACGGGGTCGCAAAGTTTGGAATAGAAACATCAGCTGGGGTTGTGAAGATTACACGGTGTACAAGAAATAGCGTAACTTATGTAACGCCGCAAAGACTAAGAAACGCCAGCAATTCAAAGAGCAACCAACATCCTCGGCCACAACTGCACCAAAAAGAATACTTGCCTCCTTGAAACGTTCATTGAAATCTAAAGGGCGACCTACGGGTATTAGAGAGTTTGGACGGAACGACCTTCATTTCAAGCGCGAAGCTCCCGGACGCATTTACTACGCATTTCATCCCCGTAATTGATAGTAAAACGGCGGCTGTTCCAGTACCGGCACAGATTGCGAAAGTCTTACTCGACAGCCTACAATGTGATGCAGTCGAAGGGTATCATCTACTCGTCAACCTCGATGGTGCAAAGCCTCAAGGACAAGGCGGCATGAACCCACTAACACTCAAGTCCCCATTGATTATCCTCTCACCAGCCGTGACAGCGGATTCAATAAATCACCATTTGAAAGATCTGTCTCCAATTAATGGAAACGCTCGCAAGTGAGGCCGCTTCCCTAGAGTGGTGATAAGAATAAAATTGAAAACTATGGACCGATCTGCTTGACTAGATATTATCCAAAGTTCTCAAAAGGTGGTGAATATGTATCTGCTGTCGTTCATCTAATCGATCGACGTATTGACACCAGCACAACACGGCTTTACGTAAGGACGATCCTGTATCACCAACTTGATGTACGCAAAACACCAGTGATTACGAGCTCTCAATGAACAGTAGGATTTTGTGGTGGTGTACATCGACTTTAGTAAGGCACTTGACAGAGTAAATTGCGAAGTACTTCTTCGTAAACTGAAGGCATACGGAATCGGTGGCACGCTACTTCAGTGGTTACATGAGTTTATTGTGGGACGAAAGTTTAAAATACAGGTCAATGACTGTCTGGCAGAATGGTTTCCATCTAGCAGTGGCGTGCTTCAAAGAACTTTACTTGAACCAGTATTATCTCTTATTCATATAAATGAACTTCCGCAGCAAGTCTACTCACCATGTGCCGTGTTTGCAGATGATTTGAAAATCTGGAGGATCATTGAGAACCAGGAAGACTGCGTTCTCCTCCAGCATGACCCAGGTCTACTTTCAATGTGGTCCACTGAAATGCAACTTCCAGTTAACGCAAGCAAGTCGGAGTTCATCATTATCACCAGACGTCCAATCACTCGATCATACACATTGGACGACCAGTTGCTCCCTCCAAACACATCTGTCAGAGACTTAGGATATCTCTCGCGACGTGATATGAGCTCGAAAAAAATTCAGAGAACTCGTATCCTGCGGGATTTTGAATGCTCTGGGCATTAAGGCGCAGTTTCTCCACATGGTCCGAAGAAACTGTCCCTCGTCTATTCACCTCGCTCATTAGACCAATCCTTGAATATGGTTCCCACTTTATCATCAAACAACCCAGGTGGAAACTGAAAAGCTGTGAAAATACAGCACATCGTAATCAGAATGAGACCGCGTCTACAAAAGCTTCCAAAAGAAAAACGTTGCGAAATGCTCAGACTCTACACACTATCATATCATTGAGTAAGAATTAAGCTAATTATGACCCATTTGCAGCACTTCCCAATACTGCGGCGAACATTTCACCTGCGGGAACCATGTAACACCCGAGGACATCAGTACAAACTCAGGGTTCCGTGCATGAACAAATTACCACATCAGTTTTGTATAGAAGGAAAAACCATAAACATATGGAATACACTAGCAAAAGGATTAATAGAGGCCGATTCTGTAAAGTGTTTTCAAACATCTATCGACGATTATTAAAGGAAAATTGTGTTTTGGTGAAACGATGCAATACAATGCCAAAAGCAGACTTTCTATACCAGGAACTAATGACGCCAATATGAATTCCTAATCGAACAACCATAAGCGATTAAATGACCAACCATCACCATAATTCTATAGAGATGCATAGAAA